>OZ037780.1:30399307-30526807 GCA_964035525.1 Porites cylindrica
TACTGTGTTCTGCGACAGTGTGTTTCTTGTTATTTGTGTAAAACACCTGTGTAAAACATTGTGTAAAACAATGACGATAAGGTTCAAATTTTGTGACGTCCAGAATAATCAAGGTATTCCAGATATCACATAAACCTCATCCAATCTGAGTTGTTATTGAAACACTGCTGCCCAAGAACACAGCCACACAGCCTTGCAGTTATAATTATGTACATCAAAACATGATTCAAGGAATCAGCTGTTACTCCCACTGAAACTACATTAAATGAACATTATTGCATGTAAGCACTTACGCAGTACAAGCAAGAGGAGAGAGAGGGAAAAGCCTGTAAGGTGTCTTTAGTTCTACAGATTCATTGCTGTAAGGACATGCTCACACCAATCCGACACTAACAGCAAAAATGAGGTGACAGTAATTGATTATTCCTTGAAGGATCTGAAATTAACCTTACTTTTGTAGTTGCTCCGTCTTGATATCCTCCAGAGCCTGTGATGAAACGATAATGACAGCACATTAACTCGACAAGAATGTACATGTACTAAATATCATTTAACCGGTTAAAAGCAGAAAGGTAAATGAACCAAAAAAATAATATTACGTTTGAAAATTACCTAGGCGTCAAGTGCTGAAATTCTTTAGAGTCATGCACTGTTGTTAACGTGAGTGCCGGTAAATAAATATGCAAAATGTACGGTCGAACTTGTATTAAGCAAACCTGTATTAGGCTGTCCCCCTTTATTGAGTAGTCACTTACCAAAGTCTGGGAAATCATTTCCCTTAACTACTGGTAAACTGACCCGTTTTCAGCAGTTACCTCTGTTAAGCAGTCGTGTTAACCTTTTCTAAGGTCCCAGCTAGTTATTTTATATTGCCTTCACCTCTATAAACTGGCCACTTTGTCAAGAAGTTTACACATGTACCGTACTAGTACATTACAGTGTAGATACACTCGCAAGGCATTTAGTGGTCTTTACTTCCTCTCTGGCACTGCAAAAAGAGGTACACATGTAGAGACAGTTTGAGGTTCACTTGTGCAGGTCAAAATTAAATTCAGGTTAAATTTTTTTAACCTAGGTGGATTCTCAGGAAGAGTTTTTCTTATTCTGATTATTTATGAAAGTTCAATGTACTAACAGTATGGGAGCGCTCATCAACAGTTTATCAACAAAATAAGATAAAAGCACAAAGCTTCTGAGACGTTTTCTTAGACACTATCCCACGCAAAAGGACGAGCGTAATTCCTAGAAACGTTCATTAGTTATTATCAAATGTTTGCTCATGTGGTTATCACGAGGTTCTTTAGACCTCTGTGACTGGTCAGATTTGTCGCAATATATGAAATCATTTTACCAGAAACGTCGTTCAAGGTCACAGAAAATGAAATAACCGCGGGATATCTGGAAAAGTCAAACAAAATAACTGCAACGATATAATGCAACTTGGTTTTGGCATAAATTTAACAAATAATAGTAATAAAAATAATACTTGGAAATCTTAAAGCCTATTTTTTATTAGTTTGAGGAGAAACGAATCATACATTTTTAAGGGACTACATTGATCAATGAATGATTAATGCAGATAAATGAATAAAATAACAGCCATCAACCTAAAGTCGAAATGATTAGTTTTATCTCCCAACTCCAGCACGTTTTTTAATTAGACGAGAATGTGTCCAGTACTAAGTGGGTGTTTACATGAGAAAATTCGCACCGGCGCGAGTTTCATACCGGGATGACTTTCTGATTTTGTATCCCGTTTACAAGATGACTGGGTCATTTTATATCTCGTTATTTGAAGGTACACTTCATGACAATAAAATATACGTGTGATTCAAAATCGCAAACATTACGCACGCGCTACCCGTTCCAGTCCACCGACAGACCGATTTCCCACCAAAACGTGTGGTGGTTGTTCTTTCCGTCGCATTCTGCTCTATTTCGTCTCAGCCATAAATAACAGCTAGGACTCAGTGGGCGTTAAAAAGTCACTTAAGAAAGTGATAATAAGGGCAGTGGGGCCCGTTTCGCGAAGTCCCGATAACTTTTCGGGCCCGAAAAGCTGTTTTTTGTTTTCCGTGTTTGCATTCAAGATCAAAGTTTCAGTAATTTTGAAAATGGGTAAAATGAAAACATCTGTTAACGAAGCAAAATTGACAGGTTTGTGAGCTAGGAACTGTGCTACTATTAATAACTTACAGGTTTTGACTTCAAAATGTGCCTTTGGACGCGAAAAGTTACCGGGCCCTCGGAGAAACGGGCCCCTAATTACAAATTGTCTACTGCCATACTGAGCAAATCGTGTACTCATTTGTGCTCAGGAAAATAGCAATTGGCGAGAAGACCAACTTAGTTTAGATGCAGTTGGAAAAGCATGCTCTTTGCCAAACCTGTGGAAAAATATTACTATTGACAGAGCAATTGTCAAGACAATGCAATGGAGCATCGTGATTTCCATAATGTGCCATATCGATATATGTTTTTAAATTAATTAGTTTAAAGATTGTTGTCAAATTATACAAAAAATATATGTATTTACTTTTAAGTTTGCTACCACCAAGTTCTCCATTTTACAGATTTACTGATTGAGAAATAATGTACTCAGCACAGTTATGCATACCAAACTACCTTTAGAGATGGCCCTCTTTAAAGCGAGTTTACGAGTTAATGCATAATTATCTGGAAACAACTGTAAAGGGTAGTAAGGCTTTGATGGTGATGATGATAATAATGATAATAATAAATGCTTTATTTAAACTGGAAAAGTCTTTCAGTATTAGAAAAAAACACACTTGTCTTCACCCAGAGTCTAGTCTAGCTAAATAATGCACAAGCTTCATAAAATATTTAGCTGATGAATATACAAAGCATCATAAAATATAGAAAAAACCTATTTAAAAAAATTGGCATGCAATTGATTAAAAGCAATTAAAAGAATTAAAATGTACACCTGTCATTGTCAATATCATCTTTTCTTAAATAATCGTATAGCTCCCTCTTAAAACGAGATAATATAAAACAGCTATTTTCTTAATTTTCGTTGGCAGCAAATTCCAATCTTTGGATGCAGGTGCTTCAACTGTTCTTTGCCCAGAAGAGGTCTTTGCACCCTTAACATTTAAAATACACTTGTTCCTAAGAGATCTACCATGAAGCTGCTTTCTCTAGACCAGTACACCACTCAATTGCTTTGGGCAAGTTTGACTTTTTACAATTCTGAAGATACAAATAAATTTAAGGAATCATCTTCTGTTAAAAAGTGTCAATAAACCCAAAGTATTCCTCATTTCTTGTGTATGTTGTAGATAATTTTTTTTCTCAGTTAATTTTTATTTTCCCATTTTTGGAGGGCATGGTAATGAATGCTAATGATGTTTAAAACAAAGGAAATATAAAAAATTAACTGAAATGAAAAATATAACTACAACATGTACATGATGTTCTTTTGGCTTTTAAGATCACTGTTATAGCCTTATTTTGTATTTTTTTCAATCCTTTCAGTTCAGCCAGGCTTTTATTATACTCATGCCGCCAAACAACACAACCACAACCCAACACTGGAAGTATCGTTAGCAAGATCTTAGCAGCTAAGAAACCTGGTTGACCCTGTGATTGACCCTGTTCGATAGTGCAATCTTGGGAGAAACTGTTTCAATCAACTAGGTGATGTGCTGAATAATATGTAACCTTAAGTTGGTCTTGTTCTATCTGTATATTCATTTCGACACCTGAGTCCAACCAACCCTTTCCTTGTTCTTATCACTATCAACTCAGACTTCTCTCATTCAAGATCAACTTGTTTGACGAAGCTAAATTGGAGGCGAAATTCTGTAGATCTTCATTTACAAGTACCTCCAGATTGGAACCAGAGCGATGCACTTCAGTGTCGTCTGCATAAAGAAACATTAGAGTTTCATCAGTAGCTGTTTTTTTTTTTGTGGTGCCATGACTGATAATCCTTTTGTGTGAGGCAGTACCATTAACTTGCACATATTCCTTTCTATTAAAAAGGTAATCTTGAAACTATCTCAAGTCTCAAATTCCATAATGTTCTAATTAGTTTAGAAGGGCTAGCATTGAATAATGGATTACATGAAACGCTTTCTTTAAGACTAGGAATGCATAAGAAGTAAGTAGTATGTTGTCCATGGCCCATTTCCTTTCATCAACGACTTTTCGTACTGGTGTAATAATGGAAGAGTTCCTTGAATAAGCAAAATGTTCTTCAGTAATAAACTTGTGTTGACTTGCATGTTGTTGTAATTGTTCATAACAAAGCGTTCATACTCTTTTAAAAATTATAGGCAAAATATTGGCCTATTCTTGCCTCTGTCAGTTAACCCTCGGGCGTACAGGGGGGGGATAGATCCCCCCCCATAAGGGTTTTGCGAGTTTTTTTCCAAGAGGATAAAACATCAGCAGCTTTTCGTTTATCCCTTGTGCAGATTTTGAAACGAGTTTAGTGATGGTCAGTTGCTATGGTTACGAGATATGACGTAATAAGTAACAGGCGGTCAAGCCAATTTTGGGTGAAAATACATGTTTTTTTCAACTTCTTTCAACACTAAAAGTAAATCTTGTGGCTAAAATCATGAAAAGTGTTTATATGTGTTATTTTTCATGTAAAGCACAAAAAAATACCATTTCTCCCGGTTTTAACCTGATTTCCAATTCTTGGTAAAATCTAAGATGGCGGCCGAGATAGCGACCATTGTTGGTGACGTCACAGGCTTCCAGCAGCGTCACCACTCACAAAATATAACTCATCTTGTTAAGAAGATCAAAGGCTTTCCACTAAAAGTAAAATCGTTACAAAATACTGCAACATATTAAAAACTCCGGGTAGGGGTTCCATCCCCTCTTGTACCACGGTGGGGTATGAATTTTCTTGTACGTCCGATGGTTAATACACCACCTTTATACATTGGAGTTACCCTTGCAACCTTTAAGGCTTCAGGAAAGACTCCCACCAGCTCAGAGCAAAGATTCACAAGTGGACAGGTGCGAAAATGTCCGGGAGTGGACTTGCTTCGATTTTCAATATCTGTGCTGGTTTACCATCTGCCCCCTTTGTCTTGCATGTCTTAAGTGGTTTTAGAGACTTCAAAAAATCCTCAACTTTGATTTCCAGGGGCGGATCTAGGGATGACCTGCGGTTTTCTAATACAGCTGGTATTCTGCCCAAAAAAACTATGTGGTTTATTGGTGTTGAAGTAGAGCAAGAGACGAGTGCACCCCTTCCTAAAAAAAATCCTGGATCCGCCCCTGATGTCTTTAAATCGAAAATGCTTGATCCCATCCAATACTGTTGGAGTAATTGTGAGGCTACAATGATCTTGATTATCATCTACTGATTGTAATAAGTCAGATGCTATTGAGGTATGGTACTCATTCATTGAATTAGCAATAGCCGCATCTTCAGTTACCTTAACATTATCAGTTTCAAGCTTCTCAATTTCCCAGGGGGTGGGAAGGGGTTACTTAAAAAATTTTTAAGCCGGGAGGCTCCGCCCGGAGGTCCATCCCCTTACCCCTTTATATACCATTTTTCACGAAAAAGGTACCCTTTTCGTATTCCTTCTATTGTCAAATGGTACCTTGTTTAGCGGTTTGCATTCTTTTTAACCACACTGTCTTTTAAATGGGAATTAATCACAAAAATAGAACGTTTTCTCGACTTTATAAAGCCGTAAAATTCATCTGTTAGCCCTTTTGGGCACTCTTACATAACCCAAATGACAGATTTCCCTTTTTTTGGGTGTTGATCAGGCAGCTATGAAGTGGTTCTCGTCGTACTTAGGTGGCCGAACCCAAAGATGTAATGTCAGTGGCAAACTATCAACTGCTCGTTCCCTCAGTTGCGGCGTGCCGCAGGGTAGCACATTGGGTCCTTTGCTATTTTTAATTTATATTAATGATCATCCCAATTCCTTGCGGGACGCCGAACCAAGAATGTTTGCCGATGACACCAATCTTACGTTATCTGCTAAGACGTTAACAGAGCTTAAGCTAGCTCTAAACCCTGAATTAAATAAACCTTAGCTGTTGAATGAAAGCTGAGAAGCTCAGTCTAAATGTTACTAAAACAGAGCTGATAATTATTGGATCAAGACAAAGACTATATATCTGCCCAATGTGACCATGTAGAAATCAGAATTGATGACCAAATTATCAAGAGAGTCGATCATACCAAATCCTTGGGTCTCACAATAGATGCTCAAAGTCTCTTCAGCTATAGGCGCCCTAAAAAGTGTGCGGCGCTTTATATTCAATCAAACTGCATTTCAAGTCTATAAAGCTTTAATCATGCCTCATTTTCATTACTGAAGCCCCGTCTGGGACTGTTTGAGTCGTTACTTGAGTGATAAGCTCCAAAAATTACAGAATCGTGCAGCCAGAGTAATTACTAAATCACCCTTTGATACGAGCTCAAACCGCCTTTCCTCCACTCTCGACTGGGAGAGGCTATCTCTTCGACGAAGATAAAATCTTTCTTTTTCAATGCTATTTTCCACATACATGCCGTTTTGAAACTGGCTCCAATCCTGAGCCCAAAAAGCGGAATTAATGCAGGCCGGTGTGTACTTTCCTCGGCTCCACCGCAAAAACAAGTACGGTGACCCTAATATTTTAAGAAAATAACAATTCGCATCCAAATTTAAACATCTATATTGTTGTACCTGTATTTTGAAATAAGATGTGCATTATAAATCCAGACGAAAAGAGCCAGCCAAAGTGCTTCGCGGGGGATCTCGGGTCTGAGAATTTCATTTTTTTTTTCAATTTCATTCAATTAGGAAATTCAACTTGGCACTATATCAGGAAATGAACAGCCTGGTAATGTAAATATTCCTACAAAGGCTAGTGCTTGTATCAAAATCGCATAATTCTCAAGCTAAGCTGTGGTTCGTACAATAATGCTATTTTTATGAATGAGCAGGTAGGAGCGGTGCTCAACCTTTGTTTTTTGCTCACGCGGGCAAATTGTGACGGAATAGTGTAATGTGACGTTTGCATTGGTCAATTAGGTCAAAATGATGGGAATGCTATTGAACCGGCGCTGTGCGCCCGCAGGTCCACACAAACATAAAACAAAGGCGTCTAACGGGCTTCATAACCATTGCTTTCTTTTAACTATGGTGGAACTGACTCAAGTGGACAACGTGTGGTACGAGTGGTACGATGTAATCACTGTTTTAACCACTAATAATGCATCACTGCTCATCCATCTCAACTCGCTCCAAACTGACTCCTTTATCATCCACAAAGATACTAATATTTTCTGTTAGAATACTGTAAATAAGCTACTGAAGAGATAACTGAGAAAGGGTAACACGCTATTTTCAAAGTTACACGTCCAACTTTTTTCAACTCCGCAGTTAACAGGGCGCAGATTATGTGGGTATCTAAATATAGTTTTATTTGAAAATGAAAGACGTTTTAGAATCAATAATTATTTGGCATGAGAAATAACGTCCTGGGGGAAAGTTTTGTTGAATCTCGACTGGTGATTGGCTAAATTGTTGACAGTTTTATATGTGGGGTGTTCGTCCGAGTTTGTGAAGGGGTACGAAACTCTACAGGCATGTAATTGGTCCACGTCATAATAACAGACACCTGTCATTTGTTACTGAATACTCCCGATTCTGGTAAACTGCTTCGATCACATTCTATTCCGTGTTGACACTACAGCTCGATAGCGAAAGCTTAGTTCAGCTATGGCCGATAGATTTGCTAGGTCGATGAACGTTTTTCTACCCAACCCAACGAAGGAGGACGATGAAGTAAATACACAAGGTAACACTTATGTTAGGATGACGATGGCTGAAGGAGGACTTTTTGTCCACAATCCTATCATCAGTCGCCATACCGCGCAAATCGCCTTCCTTAAAAACGAAATACAGGGGAAGGATGAGGAAATTGAGCGGTTGAAGAAAGAGACAAGAAAACTCCGAGAGGAAAATGACGAATTAAAAGTAGCTCTGGATTCAAAAAACAAAAAGATAAAGGTTCTGGAAAACAAGATCGACAAGCTGGAAAGTGACAAAGCAGCCCTAGAGAAGAAGTTGGGTTCCCTTGAAGTCGAACTACATTCAGTGAGACAGCAGGTAATAGAGTTGAAAAAAGCGAACAAGGCCAATGAAGAAAAAAACGCTACGTTGGAGGAGGAGTTAGAAAAGATGTCGAAGAAAGTGGATGAAATGAACAAAACTCTTGATGAAAACGCTATTGAAAACGCGTCTCGTAAAAAGGAGATCAAGAACGTTCAAGAAACAGTTCAGCTCACGGCACTGTCCGGGGGCTTTGATAAAAGGCCTTTAACCCAGAGCTCTGAACAGCAAGCCATGATCGAGAAAGCTACCATCAATCTGGGTCAGCTGTGCTGGGGAATTCAAGGTATGATGTATCAGAGCGTTTTCCCAAATTCATACGATGACAAAAAAAGTTACAAAGTTAAGCACATAGAGGAAGATATAAACGAGATATCTGACGATCAGCTTAAAGATGATGTGAAGCAGAAATGGGATGAACTCAAGAAGAAGCTGAGCTGGAAGAAGTTGAAGTACCAAAGAGCGATGAAATCACTTCAGGAGAGCAGGAATAACACTGCCCATCCAGCGCTAACCGAGAAGGTACTCGTCGACTCGGCGGATCTGTTGAATAAGGAAGGGAGATTGTCTGGCTGGCACAGCTACGAGTTCGCCCCATGTAAGGGAATCCAGGACAGTCTTGGATTCTGGATTCCACGCTGTGGATTCCGGATCCCGGGTACTGGATTCCAGATTCCAGCACAGTGGATTCCGGATTCCAAAAAGAGGTGGATTCCATTTTTTTCAGGTTTTAATTCTTTTCTTCGCACTTTGTTTTCGTGTTCGAATCTTGCCATATTGAAAGGCGTTTTTAGAGGGCATAACAAGTTTGTTTTCTTTTTCGATTTACAAAATTACTAGCCTCCCACGCAGACGTTCTTAGGGGTTCGTCACGCGTTCCCGTGACGAACCCCTAAGAACCCCTTTTTGCATAAAAAGACCATACAGATCATCCTACGCTCCGGGTATGAAAACGCAGTGAAATATTTTTCATTTAATCAATTTTAGCCGACGTTCCTAGGAGGGTGGAACTTGTTTTGGCTTGTTTTGGGTCGTTGTGGATCTTTTGTCGATTATTTTTTATCGTTGTGGATCGTTTAGGTAGTTTTGTCTCTTTTTGCCTGGTTTCTCGTTTTATTAGTTACTGGCCAAATAAAAATACGCTGTGGCGTGTGCAATTCATTCTTTGCAAATTAAAGTCTTTGGTTCCGTTCTCTAAAGAGTAGTTTTCCGTCTCAATAAATCTTGGAAAACCATTTTTATCTTATCCTTTAAGACTTTTTAAAACTCTCTTTCCGTGTCAATAAAGACTTTTGAAGAGGGTATAAATTCTCGCGTAGAAGTTGACGCGTACTGCTTTGAGGTTTTAGCGCGCTCAATGATAATGAAATTCAAACTAACTGTCGCGGTTGAATTTGATGTTAAAAAGAACAAAAACAACAAAACAATAGTTGTTTCATACTTAGGATGTGCGTATAACCACGTTTTGTTAGAAAAAAGACTTCACGGCTCTATCAAATTCGTTGTTTAAGACGTCGAAAATTGAGGATTTATTTCGAGCATGCGCTCTTTCATCGCCTGTCACATTCCTGACAGGCAATAATCGGATTTGACCAGATCTCGCCTTCGGCTTCGTCAATAAGAGATCTGGGTCTCTGAGATGGTCTGGGGTCTCTAGGATCCATTTCTAACAAAAAAAAGTTACCGACTAAACCGATCTCAGATCGGTCTAATTTCCAAAAGCGACCTCAATGTGAACGAGGCCTATTCAGGAACACAACTGTAGAAAGAAAACATGAAAAATCCGTCTGTTCCTCGACCGAGACTGAGATGACTGAGAGATGAAGAGAGACTTAAGCGTTTCTTACGCGTTGGCTAGTTTTAAGCGTTTTACAACCATATAGCGCTCATTTATACCATATTTTCTCCACGGACGACGTAAACTTCATATCACATTCAATTATGATTGAGAAAAAAAATCAATTTTTCGTTCATGTTTGTGACTTGCTTACCGCCACGTTACAGTCCATAGATCGACACAAACGAAAATTCATGCAGCTTTGCCTTTGGCACGTTTAGATCTATCAGTCAGCTAAAAACTGGTATAAAATTTCACAACACAGTATTACACGTACCTTTCTCTTTCAGCCTTTTGTTTTTGCTTGTGCTTTCCCATAACGTTTTCTTTTTCTTGTTTAATAAGGTAGAAAAGAAAAATTCAACAGACAACAAACTTCAAAAGGCTCGTTTCATCGATGAGGTGGCGAGATTTCACTCGAATGCCGGGGATGAATGAAAAAGGCACCCACCGCGGCCTTGCACGTGATTACTTTAGTGACAGCTGATTGGTACGGTTCTGACAGTACCTAGCTTATTTCTCAAATAAAGATTATCGAAACCATGAAACTGTTCTTACCGCAACTACTAGGACCAAATTAGGGACTAAGAGACTGTGAATTTCTTTTTTTTCTTTTTTGGTAAAATGTTGAAAGTGGAAGTTTATTTTCAATTGAGAACCAGGAGGACCAGGAGAGGACCAGGAAGGTTCAAGAAAAGGTTCACCCCAGGTGCACCTTTTCCGGTCCTATGCCAGGTCAAATCGCTTTTGATTTTTTAAGTTCAGCGAAGCGAGTGAACAACAGAGAATCAAACATAGCCAGAGATTGAAGTTATTCACAACAATCCAATTTATACCTTAAAAAGGCTGCGCTGTATTCCCTCGAAAACCCCCGAATTTTGTGATCCTGCCAGCCGCTCATAAGCAAGGGTTCCCCCGCTGACCGTTACCTTTCATATGGAGCTTGTCAACTATGGTTTTGACACCAGATATGCCGATATTACACTGTATGTCATCACGTTGAGGCATATACCCTGGGGAGGCTTTCCATAGATGGTTCTTCTTTCGAGCGAGTAGCTCAATCCAATCAGGAATGGATCTTTAGTAAGTTGGATTCTGGATTCCAATCTTTAGTAGGATTCCGGATCCCTAGTGCTGGATTCCGGATTCCAAAGCCCAGGATTCCGGATTCCACAAGCAAAAAATTCCTGGATTCCGGAATCCGGATTCCCTTACATGGGGCGATACGAGTGCGTTAAAGAATTGATAAAAATATGGAAAACCCTCAAACAACAGTAATTATCAAGCAAGTTTTGAATGCACAGGTATTTGTTGCTTTATAAAGGTAAAACCTAGTCAGATACTCACTCCAACAAATCTCTGAAATAGAGAATTATATAATAATGCTATCAATTTTAACAGGGACGTAAAATCGAGAATAATATTAAATGCATCTGAAACAGTTTGTAGCTATATAGCTTCTCGACAAAGATTTAGTAAGCAGATTCCTTACTGATAAACAGACAGTAAGGAAATGAAAAACTGGCCGTGACACGAAAAATGTAAATGTCAAAAAATTAAAAAGTGACATCATTGCTCGTACCACTCTTATTTTTACTAGCTTCATGATTTAGTGATAAAATAATAAGAAGGCTTGAAAATCGTTATAGTTTTTATCTTAAGAAAACAAACAACTTTTTTTCTGCAATGTTTGAGAAATGTGTGCAAGTATCACAAAATCCCTCAATTCTGAGAGGAGCGAAAACATATCCGCTAGATTTCCAAGAACTGAAAAGTTAATCTCCGACAATGTATTTAATGCATGTGCATACTACACTAAAGAACACTAAAGAATAAACACTGATTATCCTGCAGGCATTCTTTAAGACTATCTTCAGTATTTCAGCTTCGAAATGCTTGTCGTGTACAATCACTAGCGAGTCATATATCATGTCGGTCAGTGAGTGAAAGAGCATTAGCACTGTACTTGTCCTCGGCTCATAAATTCTCAACTAACGTGTGATGGCCGGGCTACTGAGGTAAGCAGTACAATTGGAATTTAACTACTGGCTACTTCGTACTTCACAATGCGGACATAACAGATGTCGATTTCTGTTGTCAAAACTTTGATGCTGGTGTAACCTTGATATAAAATTCAAGATTTCTCTTCGATAGATGGCCTTACCGTCAGTTCATCGCTGGGGAGAGCGACTTCCGCAAAAAAACTTATTTTCAATGCTCTGTATGGCAGAGCACTAAAATGCAGGACCATGAATGAGGAGAAAGTTATATTATAAAAGTTCTTATATATTATATTACTAACTCTTACGACAAAGTCAACTTTTTATTGATATAAGTCGGTATCCTGTAGGAATTTAAGGATACAATTTTCCATTCTCCTAGTCTAATGTGACTATTGCGACTACGTGGTTTTCTCATGTCGCCCTATTTGCCTGAAGACGGTAAGGACGAGTATGGCGATCCTTGAAACACAAACTGGACGGATACGTTTCTTATTCTGATCATAAGCTACAAATTCGATAAAGTGTTTGTTTGTCGCGTATAGTTGGTAACGTATGATTGTGTCCAGTATTTTCCGTTCCCTTTTGAAATATAGTGATTGCAGTAAATTTCTAATTAACGTTAGACGGCGAAAGAGATTGTCTCCTTATTACACACAATCTTTTTGGAAATACATTTAAAAAAACCACCGTGATGGTTGTATTTTAGCGTCTTTTATCAAATTGACAACTGGTCAGATTTTCGTTAACAAATTAAGGCGTCATAGAGCCCCACATACTGCACCATAATGGTGTAAACTCATGTGAATCATGAATCACGCCTCCAGGAAAACTGTCTTTTCTATTCAGGGTTCCTGTTGGTATCTACTAGACTAATCATGGGACAGTCGTAAGTCTCGCAGGCTTTTTACGGTTCGGACATACTTTCTTTGCAGTTGGATTTGATTTGGGAACACTTACCAAAAAGTAGCAAACGCCTAGATCCCGGCGATTTAAAAGCTATAAACGCATAACAGCCATGTTATCTTCATGTCCCGCCGAATTCTTAATATCTATCGAACTGTTTAAGAACGAGAAATGTTAATTTGTAGATCATAACACTTATTTGAAACTTGTTTGAGTATGAGATACTAAACTGGGATTTCTCAAACCTACAGCCATGCCTTGATAAATACAACAACAATGCACCCGAGACAAGGTTAAAAATGAAGAGTGAAACGCGCGTTTGCGACATTCTGAGGTTCGTATAGGTTTAATAAAAGGCACAGTGCCTGTTTAATATGAGCTAATATGGTTCACTTTAAAC
Source organism: Porites cylindrica (assembly GCA_964035525.1). Classification (NCBI taxonomy): domain Eukaryota; kingdom Metazoa; phylum Cnidaria; class Anthozoa; order Scleractinia; family Poritidae; genus Porites; species Porites cylindrica. Next base: position 30,412,559 of record OZ037780.1, read on the forward strand.
ATGTTTATGGATAAACTTCAAACTAACACAAGAAACCAACAGACATGATTTGGCGGAAGATCGAACGTAAACTTCAGGGAGCTTGTTTCATATTACATGGTTAGTTTCGAATGTTCAAGATGCCAGGCTCGAGTACGCCTGACATCCACTACGTTTCCAACTGTATAGGAACCTTCAACAAATGTTTATTAACAAGGTAAAATATTAGCGGCATTTTAAAATGCGAGTTACTGAAATGCTTTCTTGGAAACTATCCCGCGGAGAGAGATGGCGTAATTCCTAGAAACACTTCAATTTATTACTTATTAACAAATATTTGCCCATGTGGTCATGACGAGGTTTTTTAGAGCTGTGATTGGCCAGAGCTCTGTTAACATATGAAATCATTTTACCAGAGACGTCATTCAAGGTCACAAAAATGAATAACGAGGATAATAAGCTGGTTAATGCGGCCGGTTGCTTCCGTTTAATAAGTCTTTTTGTTTTGACTGGTTAGTTTGTCAGAGAAAAGAATCAGAAGTTTCGCGAACAACGCTAAGTTCCCACAGCACCAGACCAGAACGACACCGGACGAACTTTTTAACCGTTGAAAAGTCGTACGTTTATTACCTGGGGCAGTCCTATAGAGAAGCTGGCTAAAAAAATTGCCTCTGGTATTGCAGCATCAAACGGGTCAGGCGATTTGTTCCCCCAGCAACATTGCATCTTATTTACAAAGCCTTGATTCAGCCGCATTTGCAATGTTGTTTGAGGAAGTTGTGGCATAAAACTAGCAGACAAACTTCAAAAAGCCCAAAATCTTGCAGCAAGAGCCCTAACTTTCTCAAGCTAAATGACACAGATGCATCGCAGCTGTTCCAAAATTTAAATTGAAAAATCTTAGTACTCTGCGTGATATCCAAAGAGCCTTATTATGGTATTTAAATTCCTCAATGGCCTTGCTCCTGAGTACCTACTTCATACACTTTTCGAGATTCTGTAAATAAATCATTAACTATTCCACAGCCACGCACAATTTGTCTCCGTTATAGTTTTCGCTACAGTGGCATGGTACTGTTCTGTGGAATATATAGTCTTCCTGAGATATTAAGGCAAGCAGAATCCCTACTTAATTTTAAGACACTTTTGCACAGTTGTTATAATATCATGTAAGGCACGGCAGTCGTGGAAAAGTCGTGGTATTTACTTAAATCAGTTTAATATTGTATTTAGCGGAACCCAGTAAATGTAATTAAGGTTTTTAATTTTTTTTTATAATATTTCATGCCTGATGAATTTTGTAACACAGTGCATAAATCAAGATTACCTTACCTTACCCTACCTTACCTTTCGTTTTTCGTTGTTTCGGAACAACCTTAACCGTTCCTGACGGAGATTTAGATAGCCGGTAAAATCGAAATCGGACCAGCGGGATCCAGGGAACACCATGACCATCTGAAATTTTTCTACTGCTCAGAATGGTGCGAAACGCCATTTTGGATTTGCTACTTTACTGCCGGTTTGCTTAACCTGGTTCTTGAGTTTCGTGTGAACACGTGAACACAGCGAAAACGTTAAACGGTTCCGAATAAACAAGAGCATAAGCATAAGCATAAGCACAAGAAAAACGGACAAGTTCGTTCTTCTTGTGCTTCTGCTTTTGCTTATGCTCATTTAATTCGTAACTTTGACTAGTGGAAACTGGGTCAACATAAGCACAAGGCCGCGGACCAATCATAGGTCTTTGACACAGACCTCCTGCGAACATATCAAAAGTAATATGGCGGACGCTTCGTTAATGCTTATTGCGCTAGTGAAAAACAACCTTACAACCTGCCATTTAGAGGCCAAGGGCTGGCCAGGACGCCATGCCGCTCAAGCAGTTTTCCCGCAGATTTTGCGGCAAGATTTAGCTGCGCATTACAACTGCATTACTTTACAAGAAACAAATAAAAAAATCATGTATTAAAGTAATAATAATTAATAAAATAACAATAAAAAGAATATAATACATGCAAGTAAGAACTGAATATAAAATTGCTCACCAATATAAAGTTCTAAAAAGATAAGTATTAATACGCGCCTTAAAACTGTTCACATTAGTAATCGCTCGAAGTTATTTGGGAAGAGAGTTCCAGAGCGTTGGCGCTGCTACCATAAAAGCTCACCTAACCTCTTCGATCGAACAGCTGGCATAGGAAGTAAAATACTACCTGAAGATCTAAGGTTATATGAGGGCGATTTAAATGTTAGTAAGTAAATCACATAGATATTTAGGAGCAAGGCCGTGAATTGCTTTGAACGTAATAAGCAGTATCTTACATGATTGTATACGGGCTTTATCAGGAAGCCAATGCAGACCACGAAGAAGGGGTGAGATGTGGCAAAACCTAGGGGCATTACAAACTAGCCTGGCTGAGGCATTCAAAACTTTCTGCAAGTTGTTAAGCTGGTAGTTGGGCACCCCATACAAAAGACTGTTACAATAATCAACACGAGATGTAATAAATGCGTGGACAATCATTTCCGTTGATTCTCGAGACAAACACTTGCGAAAGCGTTTGATATTATGCAAATGGTAAAAGGCAACACCACATAACTTCCTAATATGAGTTGACATGGTGAGCTGCTCATCAAACCATGAGCCTAGGTTTCTAGCTACTGTTACAGGACAAACATCAGTCGACCCAACCCTAATGCAATTGATGTTAACCTTGGCCAGCTGCTCCCTAGTACCTATGATTAAAAATTCTGTTTAATCATTGTTTAACATAACACATTAGTAAAATCCAACTAGTTGGTCAAAAATAACGAGAACAAAAAAAATAGCTATATTTAAAGCTAGAATTGAATCCTTTTTTGCCGCCAAAAAGCCCGCGCTCTTTGCTACTAGTGGGCTATAACATATAGCCTAGTAGTAGCTTAACCAATCAGAACGCAGCATTGATAATAGACCACTAGTTGGATTTTACTAATATGCAATAATTATTACATAACTACAGTTTGTTTTCTGCTTTGTTGGTTGCACGCCTTACTGCTGGTTGTATTCATTTTGGCATACTACGTTATTTTCACGCGTCTTTTGCACATTGTAGCCTTCAGTTTTTTCGTTCACCCTTCGGCTTTTTTTTCTTATAATTTTACGTTTATTGACAAAACATATATTACAGTTGCAAAATTTAAAACTAAAAGAACGTATATAACGATATAACAGATTGGATCAAAATTACACCAAGACGAGAAAGAATAATACAGCAGTTGTAATAATTCGCACAGCAACATTAGACCTGCTAATAAACAGATTATTCCGGTAAGATGGATACTTACTAACTAATTGAAGGAGGGGGTTTTTCGAACTCGTACCTCCAACTGATTTTAGCCTTAAATTCATCCAAAGATAAATCTTTAGAAGCTAACTTATTTATGTACAAGTTATATTTAGCAAACAAAAGAGTAAAATCGAGCTTTTTGACAATGGCCGATGAGCTTTGATTCTTTTTGCTTTGAAGGTGGCATTTTCGACATTGAACCATTTGATTACTTCTGAAAAAAACCACTTGGTCCAGTGGCAGTTACGAAAAGTATGAATTATTGAATCATTTTGTCTGCAGTAAGGACAAAGCGCATTTTCTGCAATACCATACGTAAACAGTTCTCTTTTTGTGACGACAATTCTGTGTAAAAGTTTAAACTAGAATTCTCTTAGTTTGTTATCTCTGCAAATATTTTTCACACGGGAGAAATGATACCTTGCAAGTACTATTTCAGGAAAGAGGTCTCTTTGCCATTTCATGTTAGCGTTTATTTCATGTTGATCTTCACTAATTAAGAGCCAGAAGTAATTTCTATTTTTCATTTTAAGTAAATATAATGAAAGGTCCGCTGAGAGCTGGAAGGAACTTTCCGACAAAATACTATTTTTATCAATGTGGTATCTCCGTGCGTCATCGATCAGATCCTTAGGACTCGCAGAAACAACTTGCATGTATTGTAGAAATTACCGTTCAGTCGAAATTTCCTAAAAAATTCCGAGTAAGGAAGTACCTTACCATCATCTCCTAAGAGATCTTGAACAAGAAAGACGTTTTTATTCAACCAACTTCTACAAAAGAATGAACGGCAGCCAATTAAAATATCTTTGTTGTTGAATAATACAAAAACCGGCAAAACTGCGAGTATTATAAGAAATTTTAAGTTCTAAGAAATGCAGTAATATTAACTTATAGAAGTAAGGGAGACACATCTTATCAAGAAAATTCTTGTCATAATTACAACGTAGCAGGAAGTTCAAGCCACCGTATTTATCGATAAAGTGGTTGGGAATGACCTTCCATGATTCGTCATGCGCAGGTATACTTTGTAAGAACCTGGATATTCATGCCAGTTTAAGTGATTTGGCCATGGTCTCTATGCTTGGAGCACGTAGACCACCTTTGTTATAGTCTTGGACCATAATTTTGCGTTTGATTTTGTCTCTTCCATTTTTCCAGATAAATTTAAAGATGCTTGAATTAACAGCTTGAACGAATTGTGTTGGGAAATCGAGTGCTGAAAGTGGGTGAACTAGCTGTGAGATGCCAAGAGATTTCGTTATAAGACACTTACCAAAAAGAGTGAGGTTCCTAGAGTTCCATATGCCAAGAATGGTGTCAAGTTTTTGCATCTTTCCTTTAAAATTGAATTCCTCGTTTTGTTTCTCATCGTATGAAATATAGGTTCCACGACGGTTCTTTGGGCCACTTAAAGTTAAAGGGTTCGTCCTTGCGATTTCTTAATCATGACCCTAACCAAAGCGCTTTGGTTTTTGACGGGTTTAGCCTGAGGCCAGATAGTTTTCCTCATAAAATCAAAGACGGCGGCTACAACAACATTACGAACACGAACAAGTTTTCGCCCACCCAAAATACGCCTGCACTGCAGGCTAGATTTCCAAAGGAATTAAGAACCGTGATAGCTCGATTGACCGAATTGCAATCATTGCATAAAAGAGTTGTATCGTCGGCAAACTGGCTTAGCTTCAGCTCTTTTTGAAAGACTTTTATTTCTTTTATTGTTTTGTCTTGTTTGATTTTGCACGCTAAGATTTCCGCCCCAACGGTAAATAAATAAGAGGACAAAGGGCAGCAACAGTTGAAAGAAATTTGTGCAAAATCCATTGTTAAGAACAGCGCTCTGAGAATTATTATAGAAAGTCAAGACCCATTGTTGTATACTGTCTCCAAAATTATAGAGTGCGAAAAATCAAGCTGTACAAGAATACCTGGAATATTTTGTATTTTTGTTTGTGGCGTGTTCTACTACATCAGTGACCAATCTAATATTTTGCCCAATGTATCCACCTTTCAGAAAGCCTGTTTGATGAGGGCTTATTAAGAGATCCAAAACCTTTTCAAATCTCGTAGCTATGACTTTTGATGCAATTTTATAGTCAACATTTAGTAACGTAATGGGACGCCAATTTGCAAGCTTTAGGAGGTTTGCGTCTTCTTTTTGGAGGAGAGATATTACACCTCTTCTCTGCGATATTGACATTTCGCCTTTCACATATGCCTCATTAAAACAGTTTACTAAGTCCTGTCGTAGTAGATCAAAGAAACAATTATAAAACTCCCATGTAAAACTTCGCCTGGTGATTTCCCGCTACTGAAAGTCCGGAGTACTACTTTGCACTCCGCCAGTGTATTTTCGCCTTCTAATTCGTTTCTCTGTTGGTCTTGGAGTTTAGGAGTTTTTAGACCTTGTACAAACAAATCGAACAAGTCGTTTTCGTCTAATCCGGAGTTATACAATTGCTCATAAAAGATTTCAATTTCGTTTAATATTTCGTCCTCATTGGTCAAGGTTGTACCTTCTGCTCCCTCCAGCTTTTTAACTCACTTACGATTGTAATTCCTCTTCTCTGGGTTGAAAAAGACAGCGGTCGGCTTTTCACCTCGTTCAATCCATTTACATTTGGAACGTATGATACTACCTTTACCCTTCTTTTGATAAATGAGATCAATTTCTTCTTTTATTCGTTTATTTCATTCTTAATACAGTCTGTATTAGGACTGTTAGAAATGACTCTGTCAAGCACTTGTAGTCTGTTTTGAATGTCCCTTTCTTTTTGGTGTAACTGTTTAACTTTATTTTTAGAGAAAGGAATAGTGATGCCACGTATTTCCATCTTAATGATTTCCCATTTCAGCCTTTTGTCCTCAATTCCTGAGTATTTGTTTTGGATGACAGCATAGCTGTCAGTGATCAATTTAACATAAATTTCGTCTTTCTAACAATGAATCATTAAATTTCCAGAGCCCAGGGCCTCTATTGTCATTTTCCAGTTGCAGTTGGACTCTAATTGCTTTGTGATCAGGCGCGATGGAAACTAAAGTATCCAAATGAGAAACTCGATTTGCAAGGGGTTGTGATACGAGGAAAAAATCAATGCGAGAAGAGAGTTTTAATGCTTTGGACTCGTAGGTGAAACACAGCTTACTTGGATTAAGATTTCTGTAAACATCAATCAGTGAAAATTCTTTCATCATGGAAATGAGTTGATTGCGGTATGAGGTGGGTTTCCACTGGAACACACCTTTTTTGCCAACAGCGTCCAGGGTAACATTCCAATCGCCGCCAACAATGATATTTCCAATATCTACATTTGTTATCAAAAAGTTATTCAGATTGCGCAAAAAGGCTAACTGTTGTTGTAGATCGTTGGGGGCATATATGTTGCACAATGAAATATTTGCAGAGCCGGAGCTCAGCTAGGCTAAATGAAATGATTCTTCCATTTTGGTCCCTAATGGGGACGTGCGGCCAGCCAGGGTATGTTTTTCGGGATTTTTGTCTTAAACAGGATATCGATTTTATCATTTTTTGTCTTAATCAGGGTATCGATTTTATCAGTTTTTGTCTTAAACTGGGTATCTTTTCTTGGACGATAAACAGCCTGCGCGTATGTTCTACGAATGTCTTAAACAGGGTATCAAAAATCGAAATTCTGCCTTAAATAGGGTAGGAAAATCAGCGATTTTTGTCTTAAACAGGGTCAGGGTATAAGGGGCCGGGCTGTACCTCCCCACCTAAGGATATATCGAGTAGCCCCCCTCCCCCCCCCCCCCCCCCCCCGGGAGCGCCGTACCATTTTTGTAAAGACTGGATTTAACCTTGTGGCTCAGGAATTTAACAATAATTGGTTTGTTTTGTTACTTGAGCTGGGGAGAAATTTCGATGTCACCTAGCCTGTGTGCGCCCCTCACGTTTCTCTCGCGCCTAGAACTCCCTTTCCCAAAACTCCCTTTCCCTTCCCTTTCAAACGCCTGCCCCGTAGGCTAGATGTCACCCGGAGAGATCGGCACATCCAATACCTCTCCTATCTTTAAAACAACATCCTCGGTTGTGGTACAAGCTTCTTGAGGGATGCCGTGGATTTCTAAAGAGGGTTAACAAACCTGCCCGCTTGTATCCTGAAGGATTTTGTTTTCACGGGTTTTTACCAGCTCCCGCTTATTTGCTGTTTTTTTTTTTTTTTTTTGAATTTTTTCCGCGGGTTTACTAAAGGTCCCGCTTGTTTATTGAGATTTTTTATTTTCACGGGTTAACAGAAGGTCCTGTTGTTTATTGTAGGTTTCTTCTTTTGTGGGTTAACCGAAGGTCCCGCTTGTTCATTGAAGATTTCTATTTTTCCGGGTACGTTAACAGAAGCTTCCACTCGTTATTGCTGTTTTTGTCTTGGCGGGATAGCTGAAGGTCCCGCTTGTTGATTGAAGGTTTCTATTTTTGCGGGTTAATAAAAGATTCCACTCGCTATTGTTGTTTTTTGTCTACTTGGGTTAACAGAAGGCCCCGCTTGTTTGTTGAGGTTTTTGTTTTCGCCGGTTGACAGAAGGTCCCATTTGTTTATTGACCACTCCAGAAAATACCATAACATACCATAATGCTCTTTGTTTGTCACCCCAAAATTCAGTGCACAAGCATTGTTTTCAGTTTCTCTTGGGGCCATTTTAACTCCCAAGAGAAAATGAAGACAAAGCTTATGCACTGAATTTTGGGGTGACAAACAAAGAGCATTATGGTATATTTATATCATAATGGTATTTTCTGGAGTGGTTCATTGACCAGTTTACAGTTGTGGACTTAGTACCCTAGCCTTCGAGTGAATGTGAGGCTGACGGTGAACTTGTTTTGATACAAACCTCTTTTGCTTTGTTAAGGAAATTATCCTTGAAAAATACTAGTTAGCATAAGAATAACTTGATTTTCATAATAAAGCAGGAAGCTTTGTATCTAAACAAGGTCACCGTTAGTCTCGCTTCCAGCCATAACTGTAAACTGGCCTATTGGGGTTTTTATTTTTCTCGGATAGCACAGAGTCCGCTTGTTTATTGGAGTCTTTTATCTCCAGTTTTTTTTTTTTTTGAGCTTTTATAGTCAGTATGCACTTTTAGTGTTGTGAACTTCCTTTATTCTCCGAGTAGTAATTTGCTGCTACATTTAAGTGGCCTTACTCTCCATTCGGTTTTTCTTTTATTTACATGGGTCGCTTATTGCATTTGTTTTCTCGATCCCGTATACGGGTCAACCGGGTTTTTCTCCCTAATTTCGCCTTTCCCTCTAGCTCCCAATGGCGGCGCCTAGAGTAGTGACTTTCACTCTCTCGGATTACCATGCGCTAGGGCCGCCATTCCCCAGGGGCTTAAAAATTAGTTTTTAGCCTTTTTGGGGAGGAACGGGGATTGCCCTTCGTACCCCCTTTTTAATTTTCCCTTAGTTGTTTTTGCAGTTTCCAAATATATTCTTTCCACCACCGGGGAAAGGTAGCCTAAAGTTTCTTTTTAGTACCTTTTTTCTTAGCTCTTTCTTTCACAAGCCTAAAAAAGCAATTTAAAGCGTATTTTCTGGCCCTTTTCTCCGACAGCGATCAGCGAAGGTTTTCAGCGCAGTCTCTCGGCTAAAGTTGACAAGAGCTTGGGTGAGCCTCGTTCTGCAGTCCGTGCCGTGCCCGGGTCCACCCCCTTCCACCCCCTGACCTGTTTCAGATGCGGTCGGATTGGCCATTAGGCGAACCGCAGTAGGTTTCAGCCTTACGCTCTGCCAGGCGCCACATCTTCCGCATCTGGTCCAATACCCCAGTTCCGTTAATTTTTATCATTTTTTCTATGTATTGGCTCCTTGCGGGGGGGAAGTAAAGGATCGGCGACGCTCAGGAATGTTTCAAAGTTGATTTCGAATGTCCCGAAGTTGTTTCGGAATTAATTAGTCCCAGATATCTTCGAGTTCTTTAATCATTTATTCTTATTCTTATTTATCATTCTGGCTAGAAATATTGCCTGCAAAAGTATTTTACGGAAAACATTGAAGTAATTTGGGCTAGTAGCTTCAAAGTACGAACGAAAATCGAGATGCAAGAACAATTTTCATTGCGTCTCACTTCGCAGACGAGTTTGCTTATGCATGTCCTGTTATGTCGGACGAACAGATTGGCTTTTTACTGTCGAAACCTTGTCTTCTTCCCCTGAAATCTAGCTTGGAAGTCGTTTTACACAGTGGAAAACCCACATTTATTAGTTTGCCAGTTAAATTCCCCACGGACAGATCCAAGTTTCAGTTCTGTACTACGGCTCGAGGTAAGCAAAAATTACTTTTACGCGAACTGTGTATGGGTGTGTGTTTTTTCTTATTCCAGCTGCCGAAATAATGCTAAATATGCTTTCAATACACTTCTAAAAATAACACCACAAAATAGGCCAAGAGGAAAAGGAGAAACAAAGTAGGGACTTTCACGACGACATTAGCGGTGGGTTACCCATCCAGTTCCTAACCCCGCCCAACAGGACTTATCTTGAGTGGCGCTACTAAAAAACCTTAGTATCGCAAGGGATATTGCTAGATAGTGTGTTGCGACGTTGTACATGAATTATCCTCGGTGTGGAGATCGTTCATTTTCTGCAAGTTTTGTAAGGAAGTGTACTCATGTTAGTTAGTTACGTTGCTGGACAAGATTTTGAGTTGACTGTTAGTGTAAATATGAAAAGTGTTATTGTAAAGGAAATAAAGGAAGTGGAACTGAGTTCTCTTCGTGCGCAATTTATTTATGACTGAAATTATAATCGAAGTAGGTTTCAGTCACACGGTCATGCACCTAGCAGACTTCCGGTGAAGAAGTTAAGACGTCTGTTACACACATTAAAAGGAGAAAAGTAAGGGTATTTCTATGGAAGGGTATCCGGAAAAATATCATTTCTTACTATTCCTCCGCATTCCCAATTAATCCACAAGCACAGCGCCGAGGTGTACGCTCCCACAGCGTCTTGTTTCCAGTAATTTCAGCTCTGCCACTGATCCTGCGCTATGTCTCCTGTATTCCATTCCACGCCCCTCCCCCCCCCCCCCCAACCGCTCAAAACCGGATGTTCGATTTGGCTTGAAACCTGGCTGAGTAGCTGCCACATTCCCTTTCCTGAGTGTGAATAATTTCATCTCGTCTAGTCATCCGGAAAGCGTCTTATGTAAGACGTGTCCTATTTTTCCTCGTATAAATGGCCCTATTGTATGAAAGGAAAAAGACCATTATTAAGCAGATTCCATTCCACCAAGGGGGATAACCTATAGTGCGATCATCAGGATAATCATATAACGTCTTCACCATTTTAGGAGCAGGGCTTATGAAATTGATAAAGAAATTAATAAGAAAACGGTTTCAAGAAAATTGTGCTTTTGTCTTCATTTTATTTCAAATAAGGATTTATGTACATTTGCAGTGCCTGGTCCCAGGCTATATGAACAGCAGACAATGTGTCTTGTACAATCAGCCACGGACGGAACTAATCTTCCACTTATGCGCAACAGCACCGAAATTCTTGTAGAGTAGGATTTGAGTATACGCCACGATTGGCCTGTTAAAAAAGCCATAGTCGACTTTTCAATCAGGTTGACAAGAAATTCGAAATTTTTTGCGGTAATTCACTGGGTCCGTTGGGGGCCCGGTACAAGGATATAGGCGCTAATTCGGAGGCGTTGCTAACCGGGGCTAGATTACGTCTGTCAGGCTCTACCGGGGTTACGAGGGTGGGGGAGAAAAGAGGGCCCAGGGGAGCTTGCTCGCAGGCTACTGCAACGCAGGTTATGTGTCTTGCAGTTTCATTGCAGAACGTTGAATGGGACGTTTAGCATTGAATTTTCCCTTTATCTGGACTTTCATCGTGGCGGTGAAAAGAGTTGCACAGTGCCTTTTCCTTTAACTGGCATACACTGTATGCATCGTACAAACTGATCCTTGGCCATCTCAAAGGTGCTACCACCATCGATAGTGTGCATACGCTCTGTTGTCTTCTGCACGCCTATGTAGTTCACGTTTCTTTTTTATCACGGTACCCTATTGATATAACAAAAGTATCGCGTGTAAGACGAGGAATTCTTGAGCTAAGTCACGTACTTGCAACGAATGAGCCCCCCCCCCCCCCCCAAAAAAAAAAAAACAAAACAAAACAAAACAAATTCTTTAAACTGACTTGGATGGGATACAAGTAGTAGGGAAGACCACGGCTACCAAAACGACCCTTAAAAGTGAATTAGCGCTGTTTCAAACTTTATCGCGCTTATTCCATCTCCTTAAATACATCAAATGTTGGCAATTTCTTCGGGAGTTGAATTCTGAAGGGCTCTCAAAGTTCAGGCAAAAAAAGTCGTGATCTTGTGTTCAAGTCCTGCACAAAACGTGAAATGAAGGAAGTTCCAAATTGTAGTCGTACAGCAACGGCAAAGAAATGTAAAGAAAGCGTGACCCACTTGCAAAGTTATTGTTTTGGATATCGTTGCCGTTGCTTTCGCCGTCGTCGGTGCCAAAGCTCCCTATTGGCCGAATTTCTACTAAAGTCTGAGACGGATAAATCGTCTAGATATAAATTCGGTACTTAGACGAACTTTGGCCCCAAATTCCCCGTCCACGCGACACGGGACACTTTTAAAACCGCATCATTGCTCACCCGGATTCGTGTGGAGGAGGAAAACCACTCCGGAAAGTGGTTTAAAAAAGATGCAGTTTCGGTAAGCAGATTCACTGGTTTCGTGTGGACGGAAGGCCGATTCGTGAACAAAAATAAAATGTGCCGCTTCAAAAATATCTTGGCTTGAATGGACGGAGCCATAAGCTAGCGCTTTTGTTTGCATATGGCGTTACGCTTGATTTGCTTCTGAAATCCAGGCTATAGGGACACTGACATAAAGAACACAAAAGTCATTTCAGGCATAATGAAGATAATTCGAATACCATCTTTGAATGTGCCATAACTCTATGTCCACGTATTTTGGTGGCTTCCTTCCCATGCTGTTACCACTTTGGACGACCAGGCGGTAGCCTCCCACACAGGCGTGGTAGGCTAACCAGGCAGTCGATAGTACAGTCGAAGCCCGCTTTATGGACGCCCGCTTAATACGGACACTCATTTTGTAAGTGCTATTACTGTTAATTCAGTAGTTTGCAACATTTTCGGATATTGAAAATTAGCCTGATGTTTTTATCTTGAATAAATAAAAGTGTTGATGATGATACTTTCTATGGCCCCCTTATTGTCCGTATTAACGGAGTTTGACTTTACTTTGAAGGCAGCTGTTCCTTTCCTTAACCGCGAATGAGATGCGCGCTTCGATCCATTTTGGTCAATTAAACACAAAATTCTGTCCAAAATCAGTACCGTACTATTAAAGTGACAAGTGCATGGTGTATCAGGATCACTTGTTACCTCATTGTTGTAAGCATTGAGAAGTTCTTTAGCCAGTTTCTTGTACATTCTTGCGTTCTTATTTGTTTTCTGCTGTTCCCGAGCAGCGGTGATCAGCCATTTGATTGCTAGAAAACGGCGGCGTTGAGGAGGAAGAGGAATGGGCACCTGCAAGTTAGACAAGAAACAATGCGAAACTTTACTGACTACAGGCCTCCAAGAGATAGTTTGACTCAAATGGAATCGCCACGATCCGTTTTAGAATTGGAGCGACTCCTAATTTTGTGACTGTTACTTTCCAAGTACTATGAGATTGTGCTAACCAGCTAAATTTGTCCAAAAACACAAAAAAATTAAACTAAATTGTTAACATGATTGCTTCCCAAATCTGGAAAGTTGCGCCCCTGAGGATAAAGGTAATATTTTGAATCTCGGTCCTTAAACTAAAAGAAGACAAACAGACGTACTTCCGCTGCTTTCCTGAACAGGAAAAGCATATTCAAAAAAGACACAATTAGACATCATCACTTTATTGACAGAGCGAAACGTCAGAATAGCTTGCATGACTCCATTACGGTGTTCGGAAATGAAGAAAGCAACAAAATGCAAAGCATTAAATGTAATTTTTGAACCTTTATTAGCCTTTTTTTTTGGGGGGGGGGGGGGGGGGGGCGGTTTACCCGTTTTCAATAGACTCTTCCACGCGGGATTTCTTGAGTTGATAAGGATCAGTTGGCAAAATCCGTCTACACTGCTGGAAAGAGCGCCACAGAATTAGTACACTTGCTAAGTTTGAAAGTAATACAGCTCAAGGGAGCGGAGAAATAGCTCTGCAAATTGCGAAAATTCACAGACGCTTGTGTGGTCGGGGCAAGTTTGTACCCTCATATAGTGTTCATAGTCACAAAATTTTACATAAATCACTTTCAAACTTGGACATTTAAAGGCGTTCTTTCTAGCGGCGGTCTTGAAGGATTTTCCCTAACAGGTACTTGACAAAAGTTGTAAAACACCGTGTAGAGATCCATTGGCACGTCATCAGCTACAGATGTAAGTGCCATTCAGCCACTCTGATCACTTACATGTTAGTTCCAAGTACATGTACAGTTACTTCCCTTACCGTGGCAGGATTAGCTCAGTAGAGCTGCAGTCGCTTAACTGCAGAGAGGGAAGGTCGCGGGTTCGATTCCCGAGGCCCGACCAATACCCATGGTCTTAAAATAACTGAGAAATGAAGATACTCTATTTGTACTGCAAGCGGCTAGACCTTCGCGTGGCTCGGATGACCACGCAAAATAGCTTTTTCGTGCTAAATACCTTAACACTAAAATAAAGGGCTTTTTTCCTTTTCTTTTCTTTTCTTTTTTTTTTTTAAGTAAAACCCACACTGTGCTATAATTTATTACCTGATAGACCTTGCCTCCTCTATTCATTCCTCTGACCCCAACGATAGGCTTACAGTTTTCCACTGCTTCAAGAAAAATTTGCAGTGGATCTGTCTGTATAGAGTCGGGGTTTGTTGATTCCCTTTGTCTGTAAAATAAGAACAGTTATTTAGAAGAAGACGCTAATAGTACTCTATTATACATTGTGTTATCTGTCTTCTCATTGGATAAGAGCCTAAAGGTAATTGTGAAAATCAGCCTGAAGTGAAGATTAGCTAGTTAACTGCTTGCTTACTTAAATCTGTAGGTTGCAAATGCAATGCATGATTTCCAAGAGCAATTTAATACTGTGTTCTGCGACAGTGTGTTTCTTGTTATTTGTGTAAAACACCTGTGTAAAACATTGTGTAAAACAATGACGATAAGGTTCAAATTTTGTGACGTCCAGAATAATCAAGGTATTCCAGATATCACATCATCCAATCTGAGTTGTTATTAAAACACTGCTGCCCAAGAACACAGCCACACAGCCTTGCAGTTATAATTATGTACATCAAAACATGATTCAAGGAATCAGCTGTTACTCCCACTGAAACTACATTAAATGAACATTATTGCATGTAAGCACTTACGCAGTACAAGCAAGAGGAGAGAGAGGGAAAAGCCTGTAAGGTGTCTTCAGTTCTACAGATTCATGGCTGTAAGGACATGCTCCCGATCACACCAATCCGACACTAACAGCAAAAATGAGGTGACAGTAATTAATTATTCCTTGAAGGATCTGAAATTAACCTTACTTTTGTAGTTGCTCCGTCTTGATATCCTCCAGAGCCTGTGATGAAACGATAATGACAGCACATTAACTCCACAAGAATGTACATGTACTAAAATTAATATCATTATTTTAACCGGTAAAAGCAAAAAGGTAAATGAACCAAAACATAATTATCATTACGTTTGAAAATTACCTAGGCGTCAACCGCTGAAATTCTTTATAGAGTCATGCACTGTTGTTAACGTGAGTGCCGGTAAATAAATATGCAAAATGTACGGTCGAACTTGTATTAAGCAAACCTGTATTAGGCTGTCCCCCTTTATTGAGTAGTCACTTACCAAAGTCTGGGAAATCATTTCCCTTAACTACTGGTAAACTGACCTGTTTTCAGCAGTTACCTCTGTTAAGCAGTCGTGTTCACCTTTTCTAAGGTCCCAGCTAGTTATTTTATATTGCCTTCACCTCTATAAACTGGCCACTTTGTCAAGATGTTTACACATGTACCGTACTAGTACAATACAGTGTAGATACACTTGCAAGGCATTTAGTGGTCTTTACTTCCTCTCTGGCACAAAAAGAGGTACACATGTAGAGACACTTTGAGGTTCACTTGTGTATATATATATTGCAGGTCAAAATTAAATTCAGGTTAAATTTTTTAACCTAGGTGGATTCTCAATTTCCTAGGTTAAAAAATTTTAACCTGAATTTCATTTTAACCTGTAACATAATATATACATCAAGCTGTGTAACTATTTTAAGTTTTACATGTTATGTTTCAATTTTATCCTTGGATAAAACCTTCAGTATTTGGGCTTTGGGTATGACAATGCATGATAATGAGTTTGAAACAAGGGAATTAATAACATTTAAGCCAAGGATACAGAGCTACAGTCAATTCTCTCTTATTAATGGACACCTCTATAAGACCGACACCTTGTGTTGGTCCCTGCCATTTTTCACTCATTTTACTGTTACTATACCCTATAAAAGATGGGCACCTCTCTAACACTGACAATGAACACTTTTGAAACCGTTAATGGACACTTGAGAAGTTAATTATGCAATGAAAAATACCTCAAAACGGAAATGAACATGGTAGGTGCTCTGCATGACAGTAAATTGCAAAGTGTTTGATATTTTGTGGTTGTGCTCCAGTTCATAGAGTGTACACTGCTACTCTTCTTTAAGAATGCAAAGCCTTGAACTTTTGGTTGCAATGAACATTAATTTTGATTGCACGATGAGAATATAATTCCACTTTTCTGTAACACTGTTTCAGTTTTAGCGGTTTTGCACAAGTTAAACAGATGTGTATTCATTGTGAATAGGTTCAGCTTTAAAATTTACCGGTGTCATGATAACTTGACTCTATAAACTGGACACCACTTTAAAACAGACAGTCGGGGCCGGTCCCAAAGGTATCCCTATTAGAGATACCTGTAGTTGACTGTACATGGATGACATGTAAGTGTACGAAATGCAGTTGTAATGTTCTCTCACAAATGATTGATATTAATCGTACAGCTGTGAAAGGTTTGAACCCAGGAGTCATTTCAAAAGGTTGAGTTTGATCGTCCAGGTGAACGTAGTCCTGAATAGGACTGTTGTTGTTGACAGTGACTGACGTTTCGACAACCTGTGCGGTAGTCATCTTCAGAGTCAAAGTGACTCTGAAGATGATTAATCGTACATTTTTAAAATTTTAATTGTCCACTTACCATCTTCAATATTTTTTGTGACAAAGACTTTTTGCCATCCCACATCATGCAGTTCACAAATTTGCTGAGTGTGAATCAGAAATGAACAATGAATTAATTTATTTTTATGTTTAAATGTTGACCAATTTACCCAATTTTCCGAGATTCACGGGTTTTGCAAGACATGAATTTCTGGTAATACTATTAACAGAAACAAAAAGTTTGTGGTTCTAAAGAATTGATGGACATTCTTTGATTATGTAACAATGTAGGGGTGGGCAATGTTCAAACCTATAAAAATCAAGATCATTAAACAAACACGAAAATTACAATAAGTAAATAAGCAAATAAATAAAATGAAATAACATTATCATATTACATGTACTTGGTTTATGGCCTCTGAAGTGACCACAACAGTGATATAGGGACATTGTTTCTGGCCATTGTTCTAATACATGGTTATTGGAAAAACAAAATTGGCAAGAAGGCTACTGAACCTTTTTATTCTTAATAGTGTTACTTACTTTACTAGTTCATTGTCAAATATTGATGGTGTTAAATGAGAGTCAGCAGCTCTTGGAATTTCTAGTTCTTCATCTTTGTCTGAAATGTTTCTGAAAAAGAATGGTGAACAACATTCAAGAACTTATAAAAAATTAAGAAAATTCACCTCTTGAGCATCTGATATCATGATATAGTTTCACATGACTTTAAGTAATTTTATGACCTTTATTGTACAAAAAAAAAATAGTTCCGACATAATTATCACCCAAGCACTATATACATGTAGGTATGAACTACGAGTCACTGTTTCAAGTTCTTGTTACTGTAATTGATTATCTTCTATCTTTTTTGGTGACTGAAACTCAAATAGTTTGAAGTTCAAAATGTCAAAGCAGAAGACCAGGAGTGACTCTTACTGCATGAATATGGCACGGCAACTGAAAAAAAATGTTTGCAGGAAAATCAGGAATTCACCAAGTGCTTGAAATCTAAATGCTCTAAAGGTGAATTTCTGAATAACGCCTGACTAAAAAAAAAAAGAGCTGGAGTCATAACGAGCCTGCATCCACATGTTTATGGGTAAACTGTACATGTAAATACTGGTACAATAAAGCAGGCCTATTTTTCCTTCTTTCAAAGAAGCCTGGAGTTTTTAGGAATAAACTTGGCAATACAATAATAATTTTATTTGGTCTGAACACATTACCCAGAGCTTGTTTCCTTGTGGTTGACATGCCAACCTGACTTTGGGACCTAAGTCACGATCTTGAACAAATCTCTGTATGAAGGTAAGCTTACTTCAATTTACTCAAACATTGCTCAGAGCTTGTTTTATTTTGTTGCTGACATACAAAAACATTGATTACTGTATATGGCCTTGCAAAATTAATGACTGACTTCAGTCACAACAGCATCCTCATATTCTTTAATTTATTTACCATTATGGACCCTGTATAAATGGTGTTGATAATTGAATAATGATTTATTCCTTTTTATTTTATAGACACGAGTGTTTTACTGGAAAATATACCACTCGTAAAATTCATAAAAACTACATCCGGGACCCGAGTGGTTTATTTTCCATTATCTCACACGTGAGTTTATCGATAACGTAATTTCAGTAATTTTCCTTCAAAATTTGTAGGTGTCTTGCGTCTTTTGAATTTTACTTACACATTTTTCAAAGTTTTGCTCATATTTTGTCATTGTAGAGCCCTTTTCAGCTCAGTGTTATTTCTCAAGATTATTGTAACCAATGACTTATATTGCTGTACTGTAAATCTGAGCTGTCACAATTACTTTTTGGCGCATAAAAATCTATTATTTTATCGATGTCTTTTTGTCTATATAATAAAAAGAACATTAAACGGCAGCTTGAAGATATGAATTTTATTTTCTCGTTGCAAAAACAATATTTTACTCACTAGCTGTGCTCATTCGTAAAATATTGTTTTGCCACTCGAAAATAAAATTCATATCTTCACGCCACCATGTAATATCCTGTATATATTCCAAGCAAGGCTAAGGTGGAAGAATTACTAATCAAAATGCAAGACATATCAGTGCCATGATTATTTCTAATTGCTTATTTATTTTTTGATGTTTAAGTGTCTAGATTAACATAGGACTGAATAATTTGGATTTCTGGGCAAAATCTGCTGCTTTTGATGTTGAGATACTCAGCTGTTACTTTTAATAACAAGATAATACTCACAGTGAAGCAAGTGATGAACACATATTTCTTGCAACCATAGGACAACTTTGTGTTCTACTTTCAAAGAAATAAAATATCACCAAATTAATTGTTATTACCGGTATAATAACACCAAAGAAAAAGACTAATTCAACATTACAACAAACACAAAACAAAGTTAACAAACAACAGCAGAAGAAGGAGAAGAACAAGAACAAGAACAAGAAAATGTGCAGAAGCCTGATTTTTCCCATTACATGACGTGTTTTTTGTTTTACTGCTTGGATTGAAAATTTATGGCTGGAACAAACAACACTCTTTTCATAGAGCTTGAGGTTGCTTATTCATTAGGGAAACCATGTTTGAAGGATGGAGACCTGGAACAAAATGGCCCAAGTGACCTCACTCCACACACTCCTTTAATCAAAGTTTACAAATTTTAGTGAAATGTAAGTTATTGTGGAAAACTAGGAAATTAAAACCTCAAAATAAGGCAGAGTTGAGAACCATCAACTTGTAAACTTAATTTATAGGCAGACCATCCAAACTGTTCAAGGCATTGTGATGTCACACGTGACAAGTGATCTCAAACATTCACTTATTCTGTGATAGTTGCTCTTAGATTGATTCAAGTCATCTGGAGAAATGATCAACTAAACAACCAAAAAAACATTTAAAAAAACAGCAATAGAAAAAACAGGATTTCGCCCCTTTGATCCCAAATCTTTATATCATGTACATGCACATGTATAAGAAAGATGCTTTTAATGCCAAAAAAAGGTACAACTACCTACAAGATTTGGGAACACAAGGGGCAAAGTACCGTATTAATGAAGCAATTCTCCCAATCACTTGAATCAAGCCAAGATATAATCGAAATACATGTACTGACTGTAGGACCATGAATTGACTCTTCACTCTACTAACAGAAATGTCATGGTGAGAGGCAGTGTAATAGCCCAGCTATCAATGATAAGGCAATCATGGGGACAAAGCACGAGAGTAAGGCATCAAAAATGCCTGGATTGCGTCAACCCCTGTAAGTCACCTAATGTTAAAATTTTAGGGGTACGATTACAGTGGATTGTTTTGATCTAGGTTTTGTCAATGCTGTAAGGGAGTAGATATCCTGCAAGAAGCACCATGCAAAGAAAGTAGTGTCTGATAGCCAGGGGCTAGTGGATTTTGCTATCGGGCTATTTTGAGGAATTTAACTGACAGAAGAACTGTGAAATCAATCCTGCTCATCAAAACATTTTGGGGGCTAGTTGAAATGATGTTTGGGCTAGTAAATGCTAGCTTCACCTTTCCCAAATGGCAAGCTGTAAAAATGACTTTCTTTGCACCCTGCAGAAGATGCCCTTTGAACGTTCTTCGAGATAAAGTTGAACCTCTGCAAACAGCCACCTCTCTACAAAGGCCACTTTTTTGTCCCAGCAGACATATTTAATCCATACATGAACTCCTGTTTAAAACCTCTCTACAATGGCCACATCTTTACAATGGCCACTTTCTTCGGTCCCAAAGGTGGCTGTTGTAGAGAGGTTCAACTGTATAATCTTTACCTTATATTTCATTTTTTAACATAAAGATACAGATAAAAATATATGACTGCACTCTCCACTGATGGATCAGAGGAGAAAAAATGTAAATTTTTCTTCTATAAATAAAGCTACATGTTTTGTGGAAAGCTTCTAAATTAAAATGGCCTCTTATTATTTACCGGGCAATTTTTTTTTCGGGCAATAATTTATGTAGTAAGCTTTCACGTATGCTGATTTTACATTCTCGTCTGTTTAGTGTTATAACTAAAGACAAGGGCCCAGTTTTTCAAGGCTAAACTTTAATCCGGGATTCTTTTTCTTTTATTCGAACGTAATTTGCTCGGATAATTTTTGGATCATCCAATCATCAGATTGTGCACAAAAAGAATTCAACTGAATTTGCTTTTCAACCTTTGGGTTGTCACCCCCTTGGTTGCCACCCGAGCTTTCAACAACCCGGCCAAGAACTTCAAGCGAAACCCAAACGGCTAAAATCATCAGAAATAGACTAAATATTACCTTAAGGAAGGCCTGGAAGTTTTAGCTTTTGAAATGCTCAAACTTCTGAAAATCACTCCATGCGGATTGCTACTTTGCCTCGAATATTTCAGGCAATTTAGCACGAGTGTTGCTCTTCTGGCCGCCATGTTGAATTGTAGTGGAAATGTGGGAGACTGGAAGCAAGTTGTTGCAGCCACTACCCACACTGCTTTGCGCGATTGCCTGCAACGAGCCGGACTGGCACAGGCATCCCAAGCGTAATATGGATTGAGACTTTGGGAATGGGACAGGGGAATCGAAAGAATGGCCATGGGATACAAAGATTTTGTACATGGCAAATAAAACTTACATCAAGTAAATTAACTAAAACGGGAAAAAGTTACCATTAAGATGAAAGTAAAAATATTGTTACTTGTGTCGTTTCTAGTCTAGTCGTTTCACGCTTTAGGACCCTTTGGGGAGCATCGCCACTCCATTCTCAAGTATGGCCAGTTTACTAATCCTACTCCTGTCCCCGAACATTTTGATCAGGCCGATCTATCAACGATGTCCTTCTTATTCCCTTAGGACTAACCCGTAGCAACAGTACAGTGACTCTGTCAGAAAGGCACGCGAGGCTCACCTCATTGACAAAGCTATGACTTTAGAACCTTATGGTGTGTAAGTAGACATGATGAACTAAATTAGTGACATTTATCTTTTAATTTCAGTAGCCTATTATTTTCTGTTTGCTATGTACTCAAATCTCGCATCTTTAACGTTCATCTTTTATCTGTATTCATTTTTCTTTTATAGCCCCCGTTGAAGGTTTGTGTTGCAAACCGAACTATCGGGCAAAAATAATTCACCACTTTATTTTTGTTCTCTTTCTATATTTTTTCTATCACTCTTCCGGCCCTAAGGATCAGTTTACTGTTTAAGTCTGAACTTTGGTACTCAAGATTTTACTGATCCAGGTCTACTAAAGATCCTGCGGACCCTTACTGGTTTGTCGTGGTTTTGCCTTCGCAAGTGTTTCTGAGCTATCATCAGCTACCATCGCCTCAGTCCATCAACTATCGCGCTTTGCATCAGCATGCTCAATTGCAAATTTTTCGCGAGACCTTTAGTTGATGATTGCTTTTCCGCTTTTGGCCCCCTTGAGAAATCGTTATTGATAGTTTTTCGGTCACCTGTCTCTTGTTCAACTTGTTGGAAAGATTAAGCAGCGTTGCCATGTGAGCAGGAATATACGTTATTGGGCGAATCAAACGAGAAGACACCTCAGTTACCCAAAAAGGACGGCGGAGAAACCTTGTGTCACAAGCGTGACCCAAACTTCTCCTTTTCTTCAATCAGATCCTATCCAGTTTGTAAAAGAACAGAACAGAGGAAAGATAAGGACAGAACTCGCACTGTCACGTTTGTCGCTTGTTATACTTTTTGCCTTGTTGCATATAAGCTAAGAAAACGGTAAAAAAATCTAAAAATAGTAACACAATAATGATTATGATGATGATGATGATAATGATGATGATAATGATAAGATCATGCCTGATAATACACATAATCTGCCCATTTCGATGCCAGGGTAATCGTAAGAGGGAAAAAACTGAGAAGGTGGAAAACCACCAGGACCTTAAATTTTGAATTTTGGCGAGTTTCACTTCGGAAGTGTCAGCCTGCGTAGCCAGCGTTTCAGCGCGAGTTCGTCGAGAACGTCGGGGCGATTGAAAACGCTTTCTACGCGGGCTACGGAAGTGTCGTAAAGTGAAGATCATATCGATTGTCATTGGAGCTCTTGATCGGGTGAGGCCCTGCGAAAGGAACTCTTAAAGGTCTCGAAATGTCACGTGCATTAATTCTGTTACAGAAAGCGAGTCTATTGGACTCTGCAGGAATACCGATGAAAGTGTTGGACACGTAATTAATGAGGTTTTTAAGAGCCATCACAGGGAGTAACCAGTTAGCCATATAGACTTCCCGCTTCCAACTTACGTTGAGCTGTGTTGTAAATCAGTAATAATAAATTAATGAAACGAATAAATAGATAAATAAATAAAGATACAGATCAAGGCCAAAAAAACAAACAAACAAACAAAAAACACACACATGGAGACTATAGGAGAGTCATGAGCAAGCTTAATTTGGGCCATTTGACTAACGTGAGTTCGGGCAAGCAAACGTGCACGCAATTTCCAGTCGTAAATATCATGAACGATTGTGAACCGCGCGCTAACTTGATGATTTTGGCCACTGGTCAAAGTGGACGAGATTTGATACAATCATTGACCATATGAACTATCATAACGTCCGCAAAGAAACCAATCACTGTATGTACACTCATACTTATGATGTGAAAACAACATTACCATCACTAACGGCACTGCATAACAATTCCATAAAAATCACTTTATTTTGTCACTCCAGAGTTAGTGCCTTTGCTCACACTGACACAGGGAGGAAGAGGGAAATGAATGGTATATATACCCTATATTTACCATCGCTATCTCAACACCTGAAAAGCTCGAGTGGTGATAGAAATGGCTAGGCAAGCCTTACATATCAAATATAGTAGCTTTCCAAGAAAAATCAATGGCTTTTATCACCAGAATTAAAACGCCCAAGCTTAATTAAAGCAGGTGCCCATAATCAGGTCCCTGATTAAAGATAGTAAAATCCTTCAAGTTACCCTAGAAGCAATTAGAAAGTAAAAAAACAACAACAACACAAGGAGCACGGTTTATATTATTTGCACTTCATCGAGGAACTTTACACGTGAGTTAATGTAATATAAAAAAACCACGAGGCATTCACATTTTTTATTATATTTTGCGTTCCTCACCATTCCGCTTGCCCTTGCGATGAATTAGTCGTCCGCGTATTTTTCTTTTTCTTATTTTCCCGCGTGGCAGGAGCAGGTTAGATTTTTCTTCAATTTTCATGTACGCACGCTCGACCAACTCTAAAGAGACAACAGAATATCGCTGAGGTAGAGCTTGTGCTAGCCGCAATGACAGGTCATACGTACTGCCTGCGAGGCGAAAGGCCGACTCGGGCTACACCATCTGGATATCATATAAGAGACAAGTGTGTAGTAGTCATCAATTTATAAAGATTGTGTTCCACCCGTCCTGGGATATCTGCCATCCTATATTTTCCCTGGAATAATGACAAAACTGTGATTAAGTTAAGGGGTTAGTTTCAACTCCTTGAAATTGGGCTGCGTCGTAAGGAAGTAAAACACAAAACTTAATACACTGACGCACCTTATAAAGCTATTCTGGAAAAATGAAAAGTAAATAAATGGTGTTCCTCCTCCACAACAACAAAAACAGTGCAGAAACTACAGCGATAAACAATCAACTATTTTATTGTTATTATATTTTTCTTAATTAGCTCTCGAGTTTAACTCAACATTATATAACTTTAGCATTGCTTAATCTACAACTAGTAAAAAAAAAGCTTAACAACTTGCGACCAAGCTCTCCTGATTTTTCTCCACAGTTTCTAGATTGTAAAAAAAAAAAGAGCAACTTGGTCGCCAGTTAACATATACTGTTGCTATATATTCCTAGACTTTCACTTAACCAAACAGGGACAGCCATTGGCTGATTCTTGGTCACATGGCCTTGAATAAAATCAAATGTATCCCGATCTTATCCCGATCGGGGTACATTGTATCAAGAATGTACCCCGCTCGGGATAAATTATAGCACCTGATCAAAGCATGGTGGAAAGTGGCGTGACAGAAGGCGGGAAAAACACTGTCAGTTTTCTTTTTCGTGAATGAACACAACGACAGAAACATGAAGCCTCAAGCTAAAAGCGACGATTTTCAAAGTTATCCCACAAGAGAAACAGCAGCTAGACGGGAGGAAAAAGATGCAGATAATATAAGGAAAGTATTTTGCGAATCATTCATTCAGTGGTTTTGAGAACTTAATTTGTGTTCTTATAAGTACCGAGTCGACTGTTTTGATTCGCTCCACTAAAGCGTATTCTTTTGTTGCTGTTGAAGTACGTTGAAGTGAAAGTCTAGAAATACAACAAAACACTTAATGTCAGGTCCCTCGGGAAACCAGTTAGTTTTGTTTTCCCTCGAGTCCTGATGTTTCCCGAGACGATCAGGACTCTCGGGAAAACAAAACTAACTGTTTCCCTTGGGATCTGACATTAAGTGTATAATTGACTACAAGGCAATTTTATTGTCTGCCAAAAGACAAAACCTAGATAGGACCCTTCCGCACTAGAATAAGACACTGATTTGTTTGTCTCTACTAAGTAATGATAAAATTAGCTCAGATAATACGCGAGCACACTTGAAAATAGCACTTTTCACAAACTGTGCAGGTCATTAAATGCTAAATGGAGTACACCATAATTTTCACGCAAAAAATTGAGGGACGGAGCAGAAAAACCATATGGTTGGCAAAACCTCATAGGAAATAAAAACTGCGTCTACTCTCGTTAAACCACAACTATTGACCACGAGATTGCCAAGTTAAAAGCACTTAAGCCCAAAGCAGATGGGCCCATAAACTACAAAAACTAGAGAGACTTAAACCTATGACACAATCTCCAAACTGCGAGTGTTTTGGTCCGCAATCTCCAAGGTTAACATACCAGTATCCCTACCGATTCATGACGCTATCAATTATAAAAAAAAAAAACAGGAAAGTTTCGAGACAGTGAAGAGGGATAAAAGAGTGCTAGTTGACCAAATGATTATTAATAACTGATAGGTGGCCGTAAATAAATAAACGACAGATACCTATTTTTAACGTTTTACGAAGATATATATGTACGTAAAGAAAGGTAATTAAAGTAACGGTCATGAAGATGAGGACGATAAGGATACCAATGGATAGAAAAAGTAATAATAATAATAATAATAATAATGATGATGGTTAAGGTAACGATAACGGGAACGATAAGCTAGCGCGCGCTCCCACTGGTTACTTCAAAGTCACATGACATCTAACAATGAACTGTTTCGCGCCAAAATCTCTGAGCGGGCAACATAGCAAAATCTATGACGTCAGAGGGTAACAGTGCAAATGTTTTACCACCGCTACAACGAAGTTCAACGAATTTCCAGCATGAAAACTTCCAGCTATATAACAAACTTAACATTGAGATTCTCGGGAAACAAAATTAACTGTTTCCCTGGGGACCTGTCATTAAGTGTTAATTCTTGTTTACTCTAGCGAATTTTCGAAACAGGAAATTCATGTGAATCCTATTAAGCATATAACTACCCAAGTTACTCAAGTTGAAGTAAACGGTTATTACTTGTACATGCTTAAAAGTCTTGATCATGCTCTTTTCCTCGTGCGTGGTCACCTTTTTTACTTAATCCTCAAAAAGCGGCAATGACAACTACTATCGATCCTTTGTGCAACTTGAACCTATATTTTGCACCTTCCTCATCATTAAAACACGAAAAACGTCATTGAAAATATAAGCAGTCACCCACCATGGGTGGCTGTGCGTCATAAGGACACTAATTGAAGATACACTTTTTTTGCCTACAGGTACGGGTGGGCCTCACTTGTTCCCAGTCATCTTCGCGCGTACCGCGTACGGCGGAAGCAGGGGGTGATGGGAAGGGAGAAGAGGGCCACTTGTCAGCGAGTGAGCGAACATTTTTGAAACCGGTAGAAACTTATACAACATGCGACCAGAAGTGGTTATGACATCATTGTTCTCCCGATAGCCAAGCCCTAATTCTCGTGAGTAAAGGAAGGTCTTTCTATTGTAGGTATGGGTAAATTACCCATACCTGTAAACAGAAATGGTGTATCTTAAGTTATCTCAGCCCAACTTTTTCCTCCTTATATATTCAACAGCGGCAGCCAATCCAAACTGCAGGAAAAAAAGCAAAACATTATTAAATCCAACCAGAAAGGAATGATGCACACGAAAAATAAAAAGTAAATACATCAATATATGATTAAAAACAACAAACCTGGATTATAGCCACGAGTATTCCTCCTATGCCAACCAATTTAAGATGATTGGAAGCGGAACGCCTTACCAATTTGAGACAGCCCTGTTGAAGGATAAAAGGTGACAAACAGGTTGAGAATAATGCAATGTGGGAAGTCAAATGGAAACCCTCATCCGATTTCTGACACATTAACAACTCGTGCGTTAAATGCCGTACGCAAGCACCTTCCATGAAGTATTATGTATACTTTTTACTCTATATGACGAAAGAGGCGGACGAGTTCATATCGTACTTATCATCATGCAATAGGCTAAATACTCACCCTATTGACCAAGCGAACTTACCCTGCGATTAATCTTGCTAAGTTCAAATTCAAATCCACAGGCATGCACTTGATCAGTACAACAACTGTCTGGTACTTTGTCATATCGATGACCACCATATGTAGTATTCCGCCAATCAGCGTAGTTGATAACTCCACAACATTGGTTCTATGTTGAGAACAGTGTGTATTAGCTATATATAGTGAGGGGAGGAGTGTTTAATAGGAAGTGCATTTGGAATGGACTGATTAAAGACGTCTATCACTACAATGGTAATTCTTCGCACCTTTGATTGTACTCTGTTTACACCCACAAGGGATCCATAATGACCTGTCACACCATACTGCTTTAGGTGAACTGTTAAGTCATCCTCCATTTTATTTCCCACCTAAAAAAAGAGACAGCTGCAGTTTTTATAACTCTAACTCCAAAACTTTAACTTTTAACTGGCTCAAACAACCCTGTTGTAAGACAGGTGACAAGCCTGCAGTCCTGGGCATTCTCTTTTGCTCCAGTGTATCAAGAAATAGATAGGGAGCAACTAACAGAGAGTGCAAATAATTCAACAGCATTAATGACAATAATGCACAATAAAATAATAATTGTCATTAAGTAATAATTTTAATAATTATTGTAAATTTTTGGTATGAAGTAAAAACATTGTCTTGTACCTTGAAAGGAAAAACTTAACTTTCTGGTTTGACAATACATAAAAAAACAATTTTTTAAAAAAAAGGATAAAGACATACCTGTCCAGTATAAACAAAAGCCATAATTCCAGCCACAAAGGCAAGCAGGGCAGAAAGTAAAAGAACAATCAAAAACTGTAGGAAAAAAGGAAATTTTTATAACATACAGATAAAGGTACAATAACATTATTTTTCAATTCAAATCATTCACAGAAATTTTCTAGTACATGTAAAGCAGTATTACTACTTTCAAAGCTCTTGGTAGATTACTGATAAATCAAAATGCATCATCTGGTGTAACTTCAAAAAGTGACAAACACTTCCAATAAGGGGCAAGCCGTTTACTGGGATGATGCCAATAAGAAGTACAATCATGTAAATGTCGGTTAAATTCTGTTGAAAATGGACACTAGACTTGCATTTATTTCCAATCTGTTAGGTCAACCATAGTCAAATTGGCCACTTTAAACTTCACCCTAACCCTAACCCAGAATGTGCCTTTACAAGAAACATAGATGGCCATGGAGGAGTGTGTACAGGGGTAAGACTTAAAATCAATGAAAAAGCCGTTCTCTATGTAGTCAAGACAGAACTTCAGCTGTATCAACAAATAGAATTTCTTTAAAAAAACAGTCAGCACTAAATATGTTTGGTGATCCTTTACAAGTTATGTTTGATTGGAGGGGACTAGCCTGCGAGAAGTCTCTCTTTTTCCTCTGATTTGGTAAGGAGGGAGCAGACGCACGCGAGCGTCTTTTCACACGATTCGCTTAAGGGACTAAGAAAATGAGAGACTGTTTCTAGACTAGGGGGTGACAAACCATCCAAATGCCAATTATTTGCAATGCAGTCAGATGCTCTCTCCTGAGAACATTTTTGCTTGTCCTGGCTAAGGGTTCGAAACAGCCAATGGAAACCTAACTCCCTAAAAGTGGCTACATTTACAAGTGGTTCCAACAACGGTGATTTGACTGGTAAAATTTGCCTTCTTTGTAACCGAACTTGCTTACAAAAGGAGTACCCTTATAACAGGAGGTAGCACATGGCAGTTCAACTGTACTACTACCACAAAAATTTTTATTTAGATATTGTTCACAATTTGGGATGGAATGTTTATCCTCAACTTCACAAACCAACAAGATGCTTCCCAGTTACTTACTATTAATAAATATTTCTTTGCTTCTGCTGGTGGGCATTCTCTACATTTCATTGCAATGACTTCAACACTTCCAGCAATAATACTCAAAATTCCAGCAATAAGAATGACAACAGCTGCTGATTGAAATGGCACAGAGGAAAGTGCAGCATGGTCTTTCTGATTAACAAGGACTGCAATACCTGATGCAAACATGAAAATGCCTAAAACCTGTCAGGGAAAAGATGAAAATATAAATTTAAAGTGCTGTTCCTCATATTGCATTCTCAACACCTGTACTGTTTCAATTACATTTTAAAGGTTACAGGGTAAATCTAAATTTTATCCATTCTATTTGTTTTATTTACTTTTTAAAAACTTGTGTTAACACAGCACAGGTGAATTAAGTCCTGTTATGTACAAACGAACTGGCATTTCTGTTGGTTTGCTGGCTCAGTTGGACTTGGGTGCTGAGACAGTATTGAAGAGGTCAGGGTTCAAATCCTGCTAGATGTTTTCAAGCTTCCTTTTCACAACTGCATAAATTGCATTTTTACACTGCAGCTGTGATGATCTACCTACTTTGCATCTATTTCTTCATCCCACAGTTTAAATATATGTGAAATTCATACATTCATTTTATATTTAGGCCTCATTTTGCAATAAGTTGTGTATCGCTGCGATGGTCTTCTCTGCATCGTAATTGATGCAATGTCAGTGATGTCAATGATGTACATTGACATTCTGCAATCAGTTTATTTAGGCTTATCATAATACAGTTATAAACAAATACAGTCTATTGTATAAATTTAAGTAAGAACCAATCCCAAGTTTTGTGGTAGTCAATGACTATACAGTTGCATCTGCTTCACCATTTTTATGAACATGATTAAGAACTAGTCAAAGACTAATAGCCTATAAAGTAACAAATTATCAATACACTAGAAGGACCCAAAAATACAAGAACCTTTTTGGCAGACTCCAAAAAATGTACGTTTTTACTTGCAGATTTTTACTGTAGTACTGCATTAATCACAATAACTTTAACAAAATTAAAATAATTACTGAAATCGGATCCATAGCTCTGTCTTAGTCAGACAGAAATGAAACATGACACAACTGAGTAACACTCCAAAACCATTAACATACTGAAGAGAAAATCAAGTTTGTTTGTGCTTTTCACAAGCCTGAGGCAGAATTTCTAAGCTGTAAAGCACACCATGAGCACAAATCACCAAACCAAAAATTGTCTCTTAATATTATTGTTACATTTGGTTGTGTGGCAAGGTAGGTTCCATACAGTATTTTACATGTTATAATAGCATTATATTAAAGTGCATCCTTTTCACTCGAAAAAAAAAAAAAGAAAAAGAAAAAGATGGTGACGTCATTATATAGTGCAGTGATTGCACCAATGTCATTTACTTCTCATTTCCATCAATTTGGATATTAATTTTACTTCAGTCCTGTTTATTCTTAATTTTTCAAAGTGATACCGATTCTACTTAAAACTACACTTTGACAAACTTCAATCCAAAATCAATCAGTAGAGAAAATTTTATAGCAATCAGACAAGGATAAAATCACTCTCGAAACAATGAAAAACACTGGTATGGAATCAGAAAAACTGTATCAAAACACTGTAAACTGTATCGAATTTCCACAAATTCCAGAAGGTGCTTGTCATACACTTCCCCCCTCCCCACCCTCCACCACATTATAAATTATTATTATGCAAAAGATAATTTTTTCTGAGATAAAATGAGAAAAAATCTTTTTATTTAATATGTTAATACGTATACGGTGTCTAATGATCTCAAGGACGTTCTTAGCTAACAATTAACCATAGAGGTGATACCTTAACCCATTCGCCCCTGAACCGCCCGTAACCGCCCGTGCGGATCCAGGTCCTTTCTACCCTTTGTGACGTCATCAGTTTTAACGGTCAAGGACAACTTTCTTCGCTAACTTGTGCAGAGTGAAGAGATCTTTCAAACCATACCAGAATGAGCACAATTCAGTCAAGGACACCGGAGGAAGAAGCAAAAAACCACGTGACAAGGACCTGAAAATCTCCATGAAAATCTTGTTCCATTACCCACCTACCTTTCCTTTCACCTAATCCTCAGATCCTAAAAGCTTTCCTAAAAACTCTTCCCACCAAAATGAAGCCTACTAAATGCCCAGCAAGAGAAAAAAAAAAATGAGGCAAGAAAAGCGAAAAAAGAAGGGAGGAGAGAAAGCGAAAAGTAAAAGTCAAGACTGCTGTGTCACTTTTAAACCCAAAAACTATGTCCAAATTTTGCTTTCTGCGCATGCCCGAACTTCGCAAGCTGATATTTTGCATCTGGATCAGAAGGCCGCCAAGTGTACGACCTGTAAACCGGTTTGTGGTAAGTTTTAGCTCTTTATAGCACGACAGTGACCAGAAAACCACTCGACTAGCTTCAAAACGCGTTTTTCGGCAAAATCTCCAGGAGCGAATGGGTTAATTATGCTACTGACTACACGAATAATGTCATCTGCAAAAGAACCAGTTACTTTCAAACTAAACACCATGTGAACTTTCAGTACTTCATTTCAGTTAGAATATGTTACAAGAAGGCTTAACACATGACCAAATTACAGTAAATCAAACATTATAAAGCAACAACTAGATAACTGGAAGTTTGTTCATGAGCCGATGACAATAAATATTGTATTTAAGAAAACTATAGCGAACCGTGAAAAAATCATTTAGCCAACCGTAAATTTTATAGGTAAAAGATGATCAATGTAAACAATAATACTTGTTTTGAAACAAAGGTATAAACAGTAAAATAACTGATAGCTTCCTCAACTGAGAAGCTGTAATTTATTAATAACTTACCAATCTTACTCAGACCCACTGGAAGAAAAACCACTGTAAGCATCCCCACCCCCCTGGAAATCACCATCTTTTGGACCCCCCCCTCCCCTCAGAATTTCAGTTGCTCTCTGTGGGGAGGTACGGCTATTTTCTGGAACTACACACACATTGTAAACATTTCCTAGCGCATTAATTAGCATGATTTGAAAACATAATACGATAGAATGTACTTACTACAATACAGATGCCCACACCAGGAAGGACTCTACTTGTGTAATGTCTCTGATGTGCATTACGTACTTCCATCATTAAACCTGCCATTTTTCTTCCTGGCTCTGATACAGTGATTGTCCTGACTGTTCTACATGCAAACAATCATTGTAAATCATATTAAAGTAATTACAAACAACAATATTATATTCAAGAGATAAAAAAACAAAATAATAAGGTATTTTTTGTTAATAATTATCTTACAAAAATACCACTAATTGAAAGGGAAATCATATGCTGCCACGGTAGCCTGCGAATGGCAGACGTCTCTCCTTGCTCATCACCGCTGAGGGACGTTTTGGGAGGACGAATGTCTCTGCGACTTAGCGACAGAAATTCCATACTGATGATGTAAATCAATGTTTACTTGATATATCCGGTAGTCATAGGGTTCCAAATGCAAATTTGCTCAATTTTACGTTTCTCTTGGTCGATTTTGGAAAAGTCTTGTGATTATCTGCAAAAGAGCTCCAGCAGAACTCTCAAATGCTTCTTCTAGAGAAGACTACATTCCACAAATATTGACTGTTTTGTGAGAGATTCATCGTGTTTACATTTGACCTTTGCTGCCTTTTGTCTGTCATTCATAAACAATAGCTAGAACAATGAAACTACTCCGTTGACCAATTAGCGCTTCTGACCGGATTTCGGACAGATTTTGCATCAGCAGTATGGAATTTCTGTCGCTGAGTCGCAGACGGCGGCCCTTGATCTATACACCTGTAAATGATATCCTCAAAAATCAAAAATTAAAAAAGCAAAACTCTTTTTAACATAGAGAGTAAAAGCTTATTATTGTTGCTTATTATTAGCTTATTATTGCAGCAGACTAATTCAGGTCGCGTACATGACCAGCGTCAGTTGCCTGTGCCGGAAGCCAGCTTCATTTGAGATTTTAGGATGTAAATATGTACGTACGTATATCACCGCATATGCCTCAATTTCAAGTATGACATTTGAAAGTGAGGCTCTTTCGTTCGGAGTCAATCGATTCAGAAAGAAAACAAAAGGTCACTCTGAACACAGTCAAATAAAGCATAATATGGAAAACTTTAAGCCTGGAAGAAATCCTGTTTCGTATAGAAAGCCACGTTTTTGCTAGTGAAGAGTATGAATACAAGTGAAGGTAAAAAATTCCTGTGAATTGGAGCAATACGTTTTTCAGAACATTTCAAGCAATTCCTGGAACTCTACGGTAAATAAAGTCGGTGTTTTGGCTAAATTTGTATTCAGCCAGGCTTTGTTGTATTTATTTAATTGATAAATTGCTTTAGTTATTAAGAGTTTTTCTAGAAAGTGTGACAAGGTTTGTTTTCCCTTGGTAGTAAAACGTTTCATACACAATGGAAGAAAAGGTTGAAAGTGATTTGATAGAAGCTTTATGAACCAGTTTAATAATGAACTCGATTGGAAATTCACTCTTTCACTCACCCACACGCTCATGTGCTCTTAACTTTATCGTCGCCAGGTTTCAGACAAATAATATGCTGATTTATTCTCATGGACTTTTATACAATGTAGCTTGATATAAACACTTATTTTGGTTCAAAGTTCAGTTTTTATCGTTTGCCTTTGTGTTGTGTAGCATTACATGCACAGTTATTTGACACAGTTAATGTCATATATAAACAATCAAAATAAACTGTAACTGATGCAGATTCCCGGTGCAAATTATTTGAAACGTCACGCTTTACTCGCAGCACTTCGCTTTCCACTGGAAACTACTAGCAGTAAATAGAATTAGAACTAGGGGCCAGCAAGATTATAGTTTACTTGGCCTCTTTACACTCTACTTAGTATTAATAAATAGTAACAGTAAGAGAAAAAATATTTACGCTTCAATCTACCCACAAAATGGTAAACCTTACTCAGAATGAAATATGTGCTGTGCTCTGTTCGAAAAGGCAATACAAACAAAATGATAGAAAAAAAATGGTTATGTGAAATTTTGCACATCTATAGCCAGTTTATTAAACTCTGAAAATCCAATACAAATATAAACTGAAACTTTCATTAAACATGTATTGCCGGCGAAGGTGAGGGCAATCAACCGCCTGAAAAATACAAACTATAGAACAAGGAAAAGGCAGGAATGGGGAGGAGGAGGGCTTATGAGAAAATTTTTGTGTGTCAACGAGATCAAGAACGCGATGATCAATAAAATACGACATTACCTAAAGATGCCATATTGAATTGAAAATTCAAATCAGTACCCTCGATTCCACGTTTCTAGCCTCTTTCCACATTACTGTACTCATAAACTGTGCAAGGCTAAATTGTCGCAT
Organism: Porites cylindrica; assembly: GCA_964035525.1. Lineage (NCBI taxonomy): Eukaryota > Metazoa > Cnidaria > Anthozoa > Scleractinia > Poritidae > Porites > Porites cylindrica. Next base: position 30,446,826 of record OZ037780.1, read on the forward strand.
AAAATTTTATTTGAAGACAAATAATGCAAGTGCTAGAAATATAATGTGTGAATGGTGTAAATAAAGTGTTATGTTCAGTTATTTTAAGTAATATTTGTGACGGGACCTTCAGTTTGTTACGAAAGTCAACAATCTAGCATGTACATCTTTAGGCAACTCGTTCACACGTGATTAAAGATTTATATGAATTCACGTATTAATAGTACATTGACCATGAAATCTACCTTCTGGAGTTTCTAGTTTTTATGCAAAGAAATCCCACAATTTTGTTCTTTTCGTAACTGTACTACATGTAAATTTTACTAACTAACTGGAAAACACACTGATTATCAACCCATCACCACGGATAATCAGAAATAAATTGGGGTCAATCAGGATTTCTTAATGTTATTGAATCCACCTTGACAATGGCTTTCTTGATATTGTAATATTTCCGTCTTTGTATTGGGGATAAGTCTGAGGCTACTGAAGCCAAACAAATACAGGGAAATTCACTGGCCTGGTGAGACATAAAAAATTCTAGTTGCGATATGCCTTGAATTTTTTGCCAGCCATCACAGAAATCTGGGATACATCAAGAAAGCGGTCACAGTCCAACTCCTAATTTCAAGGATTTCCTTCCTTAACATCTTTTCGCAAAACCACAAATAGGATTTGCAAAATGGTTGTGTCCAGATTTCCCAGTAACCAAAGATTTTACTGGGCACTTTAAACAAGAATTCAAAGCTGAACATTTTGTGAAAAACTTTATGATCTCATGAAGTTATTTTGATTTGGACGTTTAGCAGGGGTAGGGTAGTGAATTCTGACAATAATTTATGCATATATCTATTAATTTTCATTTGTAGTCACACAAGTAGATAAAGGAAGCCCGCCATGTAAAAACATATCAATAATAGTAACAAAAAAATAGTAAATAAAGGTTCTTACAGCTTAACTTCTTAAATAAACGCTTGCTTGCTTTCGTTAACTGAATAATACTCAGAGAACTTGCAGACAGCACACGCGATTGAGAGAGAAACAAAACAAATGCTTTGGCGAGAAAGAACCGCCGTTCACAGCAAAATCGGCGAAATTAACGATTATTTGTATTCATAGCAATTTTATAACATTTCTTGATACTTTCTACAAAGTTCTCCACTGCATTTTTAGCTTAATGTCATGCACAAGCATGTATTACTGAGTGGCTATCGTCAATGGAGCCTCAATACAATCCAATCCGGCAATGAAAGAATTTATCAGTTCTTTTTACCTTCAGAATTGCACCAAAATAAGGTTAAATCCAACTTCTAACGCCTTTAAGTGTCGATGATTTTTTCAAATGCGGTTAAGACACCAACAGCTTCACATTGAAAGACGACTGAAAGGTGTAGTTTTTCAAGTCATACTTCTGACCATTGGGGAGTGACCTGGAACCCAGGCCCTTTGTTTATCGACGCATCCCAACGACTAAAGAAAACCGAGTAAGGGCCAGGGGGCAAAGCTGTGGACTTTGGAGTTCAAACAGATTGGGTACAAACTGTTATCAAGTTACAAATCTGATGTAACTCTCCCTCACTCGTGCCAGAAGACTGATTCTTGAAGAAAATACTATAAGTTGTTTGTAAGAGAGTTAACCTTCGATCAGGTGGACCTTCTTCCCTTAAGCCGTGCCATCTTTTTCCCCTCCCTTTCCACGTCCGTTAGAATAAAATCAGTCCAAATGGATGTAGCGACATGACATCTCATAAGACAAACTTAAAGCAAGGGGCACACATACACCAATCCACGGCCTGGCCAGTACCTCACGCATGGGCAATATCCTCCGGGCAGTGACTAAGGCAGCCATGAACAGCTGTTTCGCCATAGTTCGAGAACTCGATCTTTCGACAACCCGGCCTATTTCTCGAACCAAAAGTCGTTTCCAATTATTTTTTCTAACCTGTATAATTTTTTTTGCTTTCTTTCTTTTCATTTCTTTCCTTTTTCTTTTTTTACAAAAGCTTGTTCAAAATCCGATGGCGCCAGGCGGTCATTGTAGAAGCAAGTAAAACTTGGACTAGTGGAGGAAGGGGAGGAACGGGGGCAGGGGACGGGGGATAAAAAATAAAACAGGAATTAAAAAAACAAAACAAAACAAAACGAAACAAAAATCCCCGCCCGCGAAGTCTGCGAAATTACCGAACACCAACCCCCCCCCCCCCCCCCACCACCACCACCACCCCCTACCCCCACCTACCTCTTGCCGTAATTGGTTGAGTATGACTTTTTGTGAAAGGTTTGAGCAGGCAACAAAAATCGACTTACAGTAATGGCAATGACACGTCTGTTTGACAAGTCTTGGAGTAAAGCTGGGGCGGATCTAAAAGGGGTTCTTGGGGTTCGATCGAACCTCCTAAATAAAGGCAGCTAACGTCAAAAACTTGTAAAAATATAAAACGAATACTGTCAATCTTAAATGCAATAAATTCATTACCACTGTAGTAAGCCTCTGCTGTTCAACAAAGCTAAAATGTTTTCTTCTTAAAAAAACAAATAAATTTTTTGTTGACTGTGAATGTAGCTCTTTTAATTGTCTCTTTTCTCATACTTCTGCAAAGCATCACGCCAAAAATGACATTTTGACTAGCTATATGCACCTTCCCTCTAAAAACCTGGATCCGCCCTAGGTATAGTGATGTGCAAGTAAAATAATGCCAAATACACGTCTTAGCTAGTAACAGTTGAAGGATTTGCAGAAAAGTTACTTTAAAGTGAAGCTTGGAAGTCGTTAAGTAAAAGGCCATTTCCAAGTTGCCTTAGAATCCTGTCTGTTAGAACGAGGCTAAGCGCAAAACCATTGATTTTTCATTCTCACGCCAAAAAGAAAAAATACTTTTTGCATAAGAAAAGTTTTAGGGCGCTTTCCACTGGGTCCAGAGCCAGGGAAAAGCGCCCTGGGGACGAGGTTGCATGCGCTTAGCTAGCGTTCGAATGAAAGAGTTTTTGGAACTCAGGAAATGGTCTATATGTAATATTTCTCCTCGTTACAATATTTGTTTTCTAATTCCTTAATTTGGAATACTGCTTGCAGACGTGTGTCGTCAAGAAGGACTATATAGTTTCGTTGCAGGTCCACTCGGTCTCTATCATTTGTAACTTTTCCCGTATACACTTGCAACTCTGGTCTGAGAAAACGAGTCCCTCATTGAGACAAGCGAAGCATTATCCACCATTTAGTATTCCTCCTTTTATGCGGCCTTCTCGGATTGGTAGCTAGGTAACAATCACTCTGATACCACCTCACCAACCAGAATCGGCTCCTTCGTCCCCTCTCTAGGAATCATTTTTGGCCTGCCACAAACCCGGCTCCCAAGATGACGACACAGCACAATTCCTGTTAATGACATTAAGTGATTTTTTGTGCACCTTTTTCCTAAAGCAATGCAGCAACTATAAACTTATCCTGAAAAACTTTAATCTCCTATTTGGTAACCCTAAATTCGGTCTCGCCATCTATCTCCACCCCTCTTGAGTAGCATTCTTTATTCGCATTGCTTATGATTTTAAACTACCTCGCATGAATTATTGGCGTAAGTAATATAATAATTTAACGACTTAAAAAAGGTTGTTTCAATAATGATTCTTAAAAATTGAATAATAATAATAATAATAATAACAACGATAAGTCATGGTAATAGGACTGAGTGGAGAACAATTCAGGGAGTAATCGGGCTAGTTATAATTTCAAACCTACTTTCAAATTACGAGCCCGATTACTCTGGAAGCCGATGATCTGTAAAGAATACAACGTGCACACAGTCAGACAAGTGGTACAAACACGAGCCACTGAAAAGCTCCCACATTGTCATTAAAACAATCAGGATAAAGAAACGCACTCTGGTTGATGTCGTTATACGCTCTAATAAAAATACTTCTACCAAGGTTTCCGAAAAATTATCTAAGTATGAAGATCTGCAGATCGAAATCACTAGAATGTGGCAGATGTAGACAGAAATAACCACAGGGTCCCAGGTGCGTTACGAGTTAATATTAGACGCCAGTGCAGTCTTGTAGATGAAAAAATTACAGCTTCCTGTCAAACGAATTGGATAGGTCTCCTTTGCATTATATTAAAGTTAACAACAATAAACAATGAAACTGAACCTTAAAAAATTAAACTCTTAAGCAATAACAAGCTTTCAAAAATCCCCTAATAAAATCCGCTTTGTGTTCTTCAAGTCTGTCCACATCGGTGCCTTTTTTTCATGTATATTTTTAATATTATTTACACTGTCTATTTCTTTTAAAGCTTTGTGTGGCCGTTATTTTTTTAGTGCAACATTTTATTTGTTGATTCTTCCCAATGTTTGGATTTTGGTCAGTTTTCTGACACAGGCTGAAGCTGGCGAATGTATTTAAAACCAATATAGAAATATTTCTCCCTAAAAGGAGAAATAGAGCCACCTGCAGGCACACCAGCATTGTTGCAAAACGTTAGTGTGAATTATTTATGATTCAAATAACTAGGTCAGTATTAAATTACACGCAATCTTTTGAAGAGGCCTCATTTTGTTCACGTACATCAGTATAATACGTACCTCTTCTCACGAGTAATCCGGTAGTTGAGAGTTAAGCCCGAAAAATGATTAACAGCATAGTCTTGGTGCTATTTTTGTCAGTGATTGTTACTGGACAACAAATAATTCGGTTTCAAAATGCACAGAGCTTGAAAAGAGATCAGGAAAAGGGCATATTTTATGCTCATTTTAAAGTTCATCACCAACATCGTTTGAATGTGCTGCCTATAAAAAAAACTGCACTAAGAACTCAACAGGAGTGTGGCCAATTTTGTGCTGATACAAAAACATGTTTTTCCTTCAACGTAGCTTCAGTGACGGACGCTAACAACAAACTAGTTTGCGAGCTTTTGCCGACTGACATTTTTAACAAATCTGAGAAATTTGGTTCTAATCCTAGTTTTCATCACTTCAGCATAAAGGTAAGAAATTGCTATTTTATTGTTCGGCTCTTTTTTGTTTTGTTTTGTTTTTGTACTTTCACGATGGGTAGTACATATTTCGACCAATTTTCTAACGAAATGTTTTTAAAGTGAAGGAAATCCTTCTTTTCAACGGCATTCTTTTTGTTTGGGAATAAGCTACATTGAATTCTGTCATGGGACCATCAGTAACGATGTCAATGCTTAATTCTCAGACACCCTGTTCCAAAAAGCCCTGCAAGAACGGAGGAAGTTGTGTGGCAAAGTATGAAGAAGACCCGTTTCAATGTGTATGCGCCCCAGGGTATACAGGAACATACTGCGAAACAGGTTAGGCGATCTTATTTTGTTATAAAGTTCAAAGTGGAAAAGCTAATTAAAATTAGCTTCGTTTTTAAACTCCAACGGGGAAAAATTCAAAGAGAAGAATTATTTTAAAGGTCTCCTTACAGAGGAAAACCAGCTTGAAGTGCAGTCACTTCATGTATTTATTATTGGGAGGAGATGATGATTATTATGTTAAACAAATAGAAAACTGTAGCAAGCTGCATCAGTCAAACTAATGAGATGACGATATTAAGATGCAATTGTTACATCGCCAAACTATCAAACAAAACTGAAGAGGCGTAGTGAGAGTGTCTTATATGCACCGTTGGGCTTTCAATTATTATTGTTACACCTAAAAAAACCACTTAAAAGAAATCAGTGGAACTTGACTAGTTGCACATCAAGATATAAACTTAATTAACCCGCTTTAGTGTTCGGCTGTTGCCAAGGCTGTTAAAGCTAGTAATTTTCGAATTCAAAACGTGCAGCTGTTCACAGTTCTTATGTTTTAAGCTTTACTTGAAATATTCTGAGTTAATTTTTTGCATAAACTGACTTTTCTCCATAAACTGCCAGAGAACTTATTTCTTAATTTCTTTCTTCTTATTATTACTTAAATCTATTACTAATGAAAGCCCTAAAATTCGGTTTTTAACGAATGCTGAAAAAAAAGGGTTACGGCATATATAAAAGAAAGTAATTTTGGAAGAACTTGTTGGGTTGAGATTTCCATTCAGTACAAGCAACCTAAAATTTGAAACAGTTCCCGCTTTATGTATACTTAGTTCAAAGAATTTTTCATAACCAGATAAAGAGCTTACAGTGTACGTGTTACCTTCGGAACTCGCATGCATTAAAAATTCAGGTGTGTATAGTTGTGCTTTGTTTTACAGTCGACTCTCTCTTAACGGACACCTCTATAAGACGGACACCTCGGTAAAACGGACGCTTAGAGTTGGTCCCCGCCTTTCTTTACTCCCTTTATTTGACTCTCTATAAGATGGACACCTCTGTAAAACGGACGCTTAGAGTTGGTCCCTGCCTTTCTTTACTCCCTTTATTTGACTCTCTATAAGATGGACACCTCTGTAAAACGGACGCTTAGAGTTGGTCCCTGCCTTTCTTTACTCCCTTTATTTGACTCTCTATAAGACGGACACCTCTGTAAAACGGACACTTAGAGATGGTGCCTGCTATTCTTTACTCCCTATATTTGACTCTCTATAAGACGGACACCTCTGTAAAACGGACACTTAGAGATGGTGCCTGCTATTCTTTACTCCCTATATTTGACTCTCTATAAGACGGACACCTCTGTAAAACGGACACTTAGAGATGGTGCCTGCTATTCTTTACTCCCTATATTTAACTCTCTATAAGACGGACACCTCTGTAAAACGGACACTTAGAGATGGTGCCTGCTATTCTTTACTCCCTATATTTAACTCTCTATAAGACGGACACCTCTGTAAAACGGACACTTAGAGATGGTGCCTGCTATTCTTTACTCCCTATATTTGACTCTCTATAAGACGGACACCTCTGTAAAACGGATACTTAGAGATGGTGCCTGCTATTCTTTACTCCCTATATTTGACTCTCTATAAGACGGACACCTCTGTAAAACGGACACTTAGAGTTGGTCCCTGCCTTTGCTTATTCCCTTCATTTGACTTTTTATAAGACGGACATCTCTCTAAGACGGACACTTAATGCCGGTCCCAAACGTGTCCGTCTTGGAGAGAGTTGACTGTACCATTAATTGGTATTATTATTCATTCAAAATATTTCCCCAATTCTGATTGGCTAAAAGCACGCGCGTAACTCACCATAACTAGTTACTGATGACCAAATTTGGAAGCATTTTGTGTTAAACGAAGAAATGACGTCAAAAATACAGCCTGCTACAGGTTAATTAAGGCACCGTTACCTAGAAGACCTGGGGACGAGGTTGAGTTGTTTTTAGGTGTGAAAACAAAAATAGCGGACGCTTTACTCGTTTCAAGAGTAACAACTATAGCTGGAACTAGGCGAAATAATAGCTAAAAACAAAGCAAAAACAGTAAGAAGACAACTCGGAAGGCGACATCTGCTATTTGCAGAATACTTGAGGAGCTGGACAAACCTAAACGTACACTATCGAAGATGAACTTAACATCGATGCAGGTAAGCATGTTTCAGCCAGATGTTTTTAAACTAGGAATTACTTTGAATGAATAATAAAGCAATTAATGAATTCGGCTTTCGTAGCATACATAGGATATGAAGAATTATTTAAGCAGATCGAGGAGGGTGTTATCCACCGAGGCCGAAGCCGAATCATTAATTGCCAATTAAAGCACATTTGAAGAAATAAAATCACTGAAAAAGGGTCGTTGTATTCATATTCACAATGACGTCGCGTAGAAGTTTTTTTCTAAGCTTTTTGAAGCTAGATTTGTCTTTCGCTTCAATTATTATTATAGTTTTATTTTATATAAGCAAGTAGAGATTACTATTATTATTCAAGCAACAAGAATAAAATACCACTCTTTTCATAAGAAAATGAAAACCTGTTCAGGAACCTGACCTAATTTCCTAGGTAACCATCAATTATAAAGAAAATTTTCGAGGCTAGCTAGTACGAAAAATCGAGGGTCTTTCAAGAAGGTTTTTAGTATGTTACACCCGGTATATCTACAAGTATACATGTGCCTATATACAAAGTTGCGGAGCCATCTTCGTGATCATACGCGTTACATCAAGTGACCTTGTCGGGAAAGTTAAATCAAATTCTTATCATCCACCTTAAAGCTTAAGAGGGTAGACTGAATTTCAAAACACGCCGTTTCTCGTCCTGAAAAGAAGACAGCCATGTCCGTGTCAGTATTTTACAATTTTATTTGCGCTTGTCTTCGTCGATGTCGCAGTTTCAACACAAATTTGCGTTGTGGTAATTTCATCTGTCTCTAATGTCGCTGTTTTCCACGCCGTGACGCTTTCAGGAGATCGACATGAAGGTTCTATACCTGCCAACTTTTTCTGATGAGTCAAATGCGTCAGATTTTTGTCTTGTCATGATCTGGATTTTCCCAGCGACCTCCGAAGAATTCTGACGATTTTCCGAAGACTTCCGAACATTGCCGAAATGTCTGAAGATGTTCCAACGGAGAATGAGCACTCCCGAAACTTTTCGGAAACGCATCAGTTTCTATGATATGGCACTGTTAGGACACAAAGTCATCATTAGGGCCTTTTTGGAATATTTACTGGGAGATTGAATCAAATTTCGTTATTAATGATGTGGTAAAGAACAACTTGCCCAGATTTGTGAGTCAGGCGTGAGAAATTGCCCTTGATGCGTGAGATCAATGTCCTTAGTCTGCAAGCGTGAGACTCACGCATAATGCGTCTCCAAACGCAAGAGGGTCAGAAGCGTCCAACCCACATTAAACATAGACTTGAAAATGCCCATTTTATCCCTCCTGTTTAGGAGATGGGTGAGTTTACGCGACAGGACGGCGGAAAGAGGGGGACGGCAAAACGCTTTTGTGTGACAAAAGTGACTGGGCTATTACTTTCATGTTTTGTCGTAATCGTCACAAAATATTTTTTACATGAAGATATGTTGCATTTTCAATAGAGTTACTAGAATGGAGTCGCAAATTTTCTGATTTGGCGGGTAAGACAGTTTTTCATATTGACCGTTGACAAACGTACCAGAACTTTGTACTGTAGGTGAAAAGTAAGGTGTTCTTCATTCAAAATAAGGTAGATAAGTTGGGATCGCGAAAATTACGTTTTTGCCACAGAATAGATTATAATGGGGTAGGGGAAAATATACCAGCAAAAATTAACCCAAGGACCCCCCCCCCCCCCCCCCCCGGTAGGGCGTTAGGACAATCCTATCTGCTTTGGGTCTTTATTTTTTGAACTGACCTTGATCTGAGGACAGTCAAACCTCGTATATATGTCAAAGCTCATATATATGTCATACGGACATTGAGGGGGGCATAGAAAGTATCCGTATTAAGCGGGTTGAATTTAGAGAAAATGTAAGGGCTTTCTTTCGCCATGGACAAAGAAAACTGTCCGTAATAATGAGGTGTCCGTATTAAGCCGGTGTCTGTAAAGCAAAAGGCGGGTTTTGACTGTAACATGTATTTGCCTTTCAGATATAAATGAGTGTGCCAGCAGCCCGTGCCAGAATGGTGGGTCATGCAGCGACCTCGTGAACAAATTTGTCTGCGCTTGTCCTCCAGGGTACGGTGGGGTCCTTTGTGAGGCTGGTAAGTAAATGGTGTCAGGGGTACAGTGGGGCTTAGGGTCTATTGTTAGGAGGGTTACATATATTTCAGTACAAATATGTTGTGAGTAACAGTGGGGAGGGCTGACATTGTATTCTTTGGAAGACATAATCATGGGATCACTCTATCATCTGTATTGCTCTTTTTATCGAAGGCTGTAGGCATGGTGTAGCAACTCCTAATCACGAATCCGGCCCGAAAAATATAGCGCACAATGGTCTGCACACAATTTCACGTTCTAAACTGGACTCTCCTTGAGGCCTAACAATGAAACATGCCAAATTTCGTACATGTCTTGGCAGAAGAAGTCCAAAGCGTCCTGTCGGTGTCTTTGCAAATAAAAAAAAACATACTAGACAAAACCAATTCTTATATGTGAAACTGAGGGGATATCATTCTTGACTTAAATCATTCAGCATACTGTTTTGCGACTCTGCTTGTTCTCGATGGTGTATTGGTGGCTAAATAGTGTCCGATGTATTGATGTATGTTTATGAATAGTGTCCGATGTAATTTGCAAAAGCTAAGATTGTTACTTGAACTGTTCAATTTCCCCCGTAGTCCACGGTGGTTACAGTTCATGGGATCAATGGGGTTCCTGTGACGTCTCATGCGGTGGTGGGACGCGTTACAGATACCGCGCGTGTACCAACCCTCCTCCTCAGCACGGCGGAAACGACTGCTCTGGACTGGGGTCTAATGCTCAAACGGAAGTTTGTAACAGCAACAATTGTCCAAGTAAGTCGCTCAATTGTATAGAAATTTAATGAAGTTTGCAACAGCAATAATTGTCCAAGCAAGCCGTTCAATACCGAATTTAAACAGGACGCGCCGCTTATTTGATAATGGTCGTCCATCAAAAACTCTTTTTGTTGTGGCTTTGAGTTTGGCTGTTCACTTTGGATCATACACATTAGTAAAATCGTCAAACCTGCTATGTTTGTAGTACTAGCTATACAGTCACGCAAACTTCTTCTGAGTTGGATTCCTCGTTTTCGGCATACCTGACTATAGCTCTGGACGCCCTTTTTTTTCTAAAAATTGAAATGTATGACTGACTGCTGGAGCTTGTGTGGTTCGTTGCGCCGCTGATTATGGTACAAAAAGTTAATAGAGGTTTAAGTTCTTGTGGTTGATAAAAAAAAGTGTTCTTTATATGTGTGAATGTCATTGTATTTTAAGCACGAAAGAACAAATTGAGGACACTAATTTTAAGTCTGCTTGTGGAAACGGGACCGCAATTTTGCGTGGTCATCCGAGCCACGCGAAGGTCTAGCCATTTGCAGTCCAAAGGCAGTACCTTCATTTCTCAGTTATTTCAAGACTCCGAGTATTGGTCCGGTCCCGGAAATCGAACCCGCGACCTCCCTCTCTGCAGTCAAGCGCCCGACCGACTGACCTAACCCTCCCGCCCCGGTTTTCGGGTAACACATCCACCGATGATAGAAAACGGTTAGCGTAGAAGTACCGATACTCGTTCTCAACAGGGCTACAATGTAGGTTTTGTAAAATAAAAAACAAGACAAAACAAAAATGACAATAAGGAAATTAAATGGCTGACCTACTTGTCACCGCCATTTTTTTCGCACTTTAGCTTGTTTCAAAACTACATCATGACAGCGAACAGTTGCAATTGAGCTTCAACGGTTGATGATGGCGGTTACATCACCAAGGCACTACAGTAAACACCCGCATATAAGAACAAATGGATTAACAACAACAGGCCGAAATTTGGCCCATAAAGCACCATATATAAATATATATAAGAAACCGAGTTCAGTTTGATAAATAAAACGTGTTCTTGTATAATAAGGAAGAGGGTGTCGGAATAAGAAAGCAATGTAAGCACTGGGTTGCTGTGTCTTTAGGATTTTATGCTCCAGAGGATCATGTTATGCTGCAGCTGGTTGAAGGATGTAAATATCAAATACATGTAGTAAACTACCTGAATAGAAAAGATCAACTAATTTCATGTTATGTGTAGTATTTCTGAAACAAAGTTTAAGAACAAAACGTCTTCAGGCTGATTTCTCAATAAGCACCCGATAAATAAGAACTAGATCAGGCTGAACCCCCAAATCATGTGTTCTTATGTGAAGGTGTTTAATACTGTATCATCTCACGATCAGAGGTTGGACTAACACCCAAGGTCTGCCAGTTGGTCTTTGTAGCCTGGAAGTGGTTTAAGAATAGTAATGTGTCTGAGATGAAATTAAAGTGAAATTGGTTCCATTTACCAGTGAAGGGAGCTGGTTTAAACCAGTAACCAATTATATTGACAAAAGCGGTTTTGTTTCAGTTCATGGTGGTTACAGTTCTTTTGGTCAGTGGAGTTCTTGTTCAGTTGCTTGCGGAAGTGGAACTCGTTCCAGATCCCGCTCATGCACAAATCCCCCACCACAATATGGCGGCAATGACTGTTCTGGATTGGGATCAAGCGTTGAAAGTGAAGGTTGCATCGGTAACAATTGTCCAAGTAAGAGAGAAGAAAGCAGGTTATTCTTCAATACATAGCACCTGAACGGTGTTCATTTTTTTAAAATTGTAAAATACTGAGAAACATTAATTAAAAATAATTTCACACAAGCGGACTACCAGAGAGGTTTCTTTTGAATAGTTAAATCACTTTAAAATTTCGTTCGGAGGAATAAAAGTTAAAATTTCTTAAAATTTTAAAATTTCTTGACCACTTAAGCAGGAATTTGTAATGACTCTGGAACTTTTTCGGTAGGAGGAAGTACGGTGGTGCTTTCCCGTTCTTCCTTTAAGTTTTCACCTGCAGCTAACTTCGCTCGTAGCAGTGAGTTAGCTGCTCATGTATGGGTGCCGAATGATACGGAGTTCGTGCAGATGATCGTTATTCACAACATTATTCAGTTGTAATTAGGTTAGAACCACTTCTGAATAACAAACTGCCCATGTCAATTGATCAGTTGTACCTGCTCCTTAATATACACGTTTTAGAATAGTGTTTAGTTTACAAACACTGACACAGTCGTATATGGAATGTTTAATCAGACTCTCTCTAATACGGCCACCTTTGAGACCTGAACTAATCGTGTCCGTCTTAGAGAGATGCTCTTCTTAAAGAGAGTCCACTAAAAGAAGCAAAGAAAGAAGCCAAGTGTAGGTGCCAGGTCTAGGGAGTTGTCCGTCTTATAGAGGTGTCTGTTAAGAAAGAGATGACTGTATAAGAATGCGAGGTCGGTGTTTACACGTATTAGAAGTGTTTGGATCTTACAGAATTTCAGGATTTAGGCAGTCGTTTTTTGGCCTCCTAAAAAATCCGTAAACATTCCCGCATACCCATGCAAACTCTTAAACACATGTTGTTATTAATTGTTTCATCAGTTGACGGCGGTTACAGTTCTTGGGGTCAGTGGAGTTCCTGTTCTGTGACTTGTGGTGGTGGTACTCGTTCCAGATCCCGTACATGCACCAACCCCCCGCCACAGTTTGGCGGTAAGGACTGCTCTGGCCTGGGATCCAGTTCCGAAAGTGATGCCTGTGAAAGGCAGTGTTGCTCTGGGGGTAAGAACAGAAACGTTTTAGTCTTAAAATATTTCCTTCGTTATCTGCAAGGTACACATTTATTACCCTCGAACTTCACAGAAGCGGCAGGATATATATAAAGACACACACCAAACGTTTAAACTTCGAATAGCTTTTTTAACCACCAAAGGATATTGTTGTTGATCAACTAAAACTCTGCAAATGAAACCAGCAGGTACGATGCCTTTTACCTGAGGGTTCAAATGGTTGATGATGTCCCATATACATGAAGCCATGAAGTCAATGTTCCATTTCATTCAAAGATTCTTATTTGTTATTCTAGAGAAAGGAGCGACAATATCGTTTCTAAATACCACTCATATGACGCTTTTTCGCTACTAACTGATATTCTCTAACAGTGTCTTGTTTCATCACAAACTATAAATACGTATCTCGCAATAACCCTCGCGAAACTCGGTTTGGTAACGGCACTCAAGTTAAAGCAAGAACTATTTCAACAGTATTTTCTACAAATGACACTATTACACAGTCGTAACGCTTTATGTGTTCCGAGGGATCTGGTGGAATCAGGGGTCACAAGCCATGAAATCGGAATTAGTACTGCTCTAAGCAAGGGGACCGGGGATTCAGTTTCTTTCAAGCAATCATTGTGCATGTACGCAGTTCATCAATTCTCATTAATAGAGGACAATTATTTCAACTACCACCACTTAATGTAATATGACTTTTTCACTTAAAATGACTACTGACATAATCGTCCATAGTTGCCATGGCACCAAGCGCACATTTTTTATGTCTTTCCACTCATAATATAGCAGTGGTTTGCTCGAAAGCTAAGCTCCTCTGACCGTACACTTCTATCCAAGCCATTAATTTTTTTTTTCCTTCTTCTCCTTCTTTATTAGTGTATTCCTACCTTACGACATATAATGTGAATATTTTATAAAAGAGTGAATAAAATTTGATTTGGTCATAGAACACGACTTGAAGTTGTAGAAAAAAATATATTTATTATACACTGTAAACAAAAAAGCCACAAAGGCATGGTCGCGCCAACTGGTGAAGATTAACACGGATTCGGGATTGCCTTCAGGTCAACTTGAAAAACGTAGATACGACTTTTTTTGACACCTCGTCTGTATCAAAGTGTGATAGGCATAATATTCGGGGAATTGCATTTTGCCCATATTAAAGTTTGATGCTCATTTTTCACGAAATAATCAATATATAAACATAAAACGTACTGTGACTTAGCCTTTTTATACTTCGAGAAAAGATTTAAATGTAGATAATTTGGCTTTCAGGCTCTTGTGGCGTTGCCCAGGAGTCTCGACAGGACTGTGGTTATTATGGAATATCAGGAGGTGATTGCATTGCAAGAGGGTGCTGTCATGATGACTCAGTTCCAGATGGTATTCCACACTGTTACTTTCAAAGGTGCTCATAGACACTTACAGGCTGTAAAGGATGGACCCTCTAATTGTAAATTAAAGGGTAATTGTCAGCATGGAGTTCACACCATGATAACAGGGAAAAATGGAGTGTCAATTGCATGAAAAAGTTGTACGACATAACAAGGGACCGGCAATAAACCATGACACGCCGTATAACCATAATACGGAGAAAATTACAACGCGGCTATACGCTCCGGTTATTAGAATTAGTTTTAACGTTTATACAGGAAAACTTCACTCTATCCTTCATTTAATCAATTAATAATGCAATCACCGTTCTTTCAGCTGGTCTGTGCCAGAGCGCGGCCCTGATCTGACCTCAACATATATATGCCTTGCCCTTCAACAAAGCTACCGTTCTGTTAAGTCACTAGCAATCCTCTCGAATCGAACTCGAACTGCAGATAGTGATTCTAAGACTTGAAGTTCTCAAGGAAATATCACTTTCCATCGTTTTTTTAGTTCTGACGTTCAAGGGTGGCAACTTAATATAGCGGTAGCCTCGCACCTCTATAAGACCTTTAATTTTATTGGATCTCTATACAGAAAAAACTAGCATATGAGAACCTAAAATTTAAGAGCCTGCTAGGCTAAAATTTTCATTTTAAACCCCCTTTTCAAAAGAACCTATTTAGCCTAAAATTTCCAGTAGGTTCTTTCTTTACAAAAATGAAAGCACAGTTGAAAATACAGAAAAAAAAATTAGTCTAGGTTTCAGCCAGTAAGATTCAAAGAATGAACTAAAACGAAAACCATATCATGTCTTCTCCAACACAGCATTTGATGGACACTGCAGCATGAAAGACATGCATACTAGTACTTTGGAAAGATAAATTTACTGTATGGTTCTCATCTAAACTATATTCTAGATAATTATTTTAATATAGGAATATATTTCTTATCACATATGCCCTGTAGTAGTTATCTGTACTGGTCGCTATAGTGCCCCTATCAAATTAAAAACCTATTTAAGAACCTACAATTGTAGCTTAGTAGCCTTAACTTAACTCCCACTAAATAGCATTTCTATAAGAATCTATTTGGGCTAAGTTGGAAAAATCTAGGTTCTTATACGTGGGTTTTTACTGTATCGCATTTCTTTTTTATTGGGGCTTTGTTAGATTTGGGCTGAGGCGCTATAAACTTATAAAGAGAGACAAGCACGAGGCGTCCCTAGCGTGATTTTCAGGTGCCCCAGGTCACTCGCTGCCACCTACTTTCTCTGTGACGGACCCTGACGAGGAAGCGAGAGAGCGCGTGACCACAAGAAAGCCTCAAAATCAGACTAAGGGTGGCCGCGGCCGGCTACTTAATATAGGCGAACTTTTGATTAAAAAAGGTAACAAAGACAGTGTCCTTATGGAGGGTAAATTTAGACTTTGGAAACTGAACGCATGATAGATAGGATGGTAAAATGAATGCACATTGTTTTCCTTTTTTGATAGCTTAATACCGTTTATCATATTGTAAAATAGCGCTCTAGTTATCGATATTTATCAATAAAATGGCTGTATTTACTTTGCGACTAAATTTTACTGATCACTGCACGCGATCCCCGAGCTTGCATATTTGATGTTAGGAATGTACGTTAAGTCTGCGGCAACGTTAATGAAAACGAATGACGCTTTGGTCCTGTTGGAGACTTTCTTTCGTTTGAAAAACTGCATGTCATTCCCCTTTTCATGCTAGTTCCTTTGGAGCGATATGTTTATGGCATAATGGCAAGCACGCAAGGTAAGCAATGTTTGACATTCCCATCATGTGCCAGTCAAAAAAGACATTTTTTGTAGCCAAAATGCATCATTAGTATTTGGAGAAATGAAACAAAAGATGTTAGTAATAAACACACCTGTTAGATTTTAAGATATTTGGTTGACAACACGGCTTAAATCGCACTTGACTCTCGATTCTGGCTGGACGATCAAAAGAAAAATGCACTCGATCGCGGTCATTCTCTTTCTCTTAGCAGCGGGTAAGTGCAAGTGACTTGCTTTAGAGTCGCCATTTTGTGTGTAAAAAAACAAAAACAAAAAAAAGTGGTAAGCTTCTTGCTTCTTGATAAACATGTGTGTCGCTGAAAGCTTTCATCTGTGCGTTTTCGTAAGTTGCAAAAATGGATAAAAGCTTTGCTATCTTATTGGCTTGGCTTTCAAAATATATCAGTTACATTAATCGAAACATGTCCATCCTTTTACTGTTTATGGTGCCTTTGCCATCAAACAGTGGTATTTCTAAACTTAATGTACGTGTTTAGATACCAGTAAAGTAATCCAGTACTAACAAGAACTGTTTTTGTTTGATAGGATATCCTGTTAGCTCAGGTAAGATTTCTGTGATCAGAATCAAAATAGCAGTGCACGGGTATGCCATGCATCGTTAAAAGAACTAGTCCTGCTAAATCAGTGAAGAAAAAAAAAACATTCAGAACAGTTTTAGTAAGAGTTTGGTACTTGAATATATTCAAAAATTTGCTGATAAGGACGTTAATAATAAGAGACAGGAGATTATAAGCCAAGGATAAGGGTCATTCAAATACTCTGATGACTATTCTGTTAAGTAATGTTTGATAAACGAGGAGAACCTATTATACACGTTGATTGATATATCCTCACGAAAGACCTAAAGCTGCCTGCAAACAGACGCAACAACTCCCAACATTGTTGGCCCAACAATGTTGGGAGTTGTTGCGTCCGTTTGCGCGTAGCTAAACGTTTGACCAGTTTCAAACTTGGCGCAACAACTCCTGACCACACGTGCAACAGGGTGTGCAAACGGACCCAAAAATGTTGCGTCCGTTTGCATGGGACTTTTTGAACGTTTAACCACGGCTAACAATGATGGGAGTTTTGCGTCCGTTTGCTCCTAGCTTGCCACTTATGAATACTAAATTGTTTACCTTCGTGACTAAATTATGATTTGATTTTATTTTTTGGGAAATTAATTCAACTGTTCCACTAGGTGTTTTAATACTTCGGTTGTGCAGATTGTTGTTTACAACTTTTGTCTCAAACTTAGAGCTCGTTTACCCCTGTGCTGGTTTTATTCCATCTCTCCGACCTGACTGCGGTTATTATGGGATACAGAAAGAAGAGTGTTTACGTCGTCTATGCTGTTGGGATGATACCATTCAAAATGTTCCTTGGTGTTTTAAAAACAGTAAGAAAAACGAATCTCTTTAATTTCCGTTCGCACCTGTAAGGCAAATTCTTAAGGGCAACTTTGAGAGTGTTTATTCTGGGTCACAGTTAACGTACAGAGACGTGGCTGTAGCGAAAAGTTCGACTTTAGTCCGGGGAATAAAAAAAGGAAATACAATTTTTACAGTGGAAAATTAAGAAAAAAATTCTTTGTAACGATTTTAAAATATGCGTACTAAGCACATTTACTAGAATCCTGAAGCTCTCAGGAATAGATGGATGCGAAAACTAGCCACAGTTTGTTTGAGAAATAAATCTAAGATAAATAAAAATCAATTAAACAAAATAATAATCATAACGATAACGATGTTGACAATGATAATGATGATGATGATGAAGACGATGATGACAATAATAATAATAATAATAATAATAATAATAATAGTAATAATAATAATGGCAGTAATACTTATTTCATTGGTATGTATGTTTGAGTAGGAGAGGAATGTGGCCCTCCCGGTCAAGGTTTAACTGAAGAGCATACTGACTGTGGATGGGTCGGCATCGACAGAGACACATGCAATAAAAGAGGCTGCTGCTACATTAAGAACCAGGCTTGCTTTTACCCAAAAAGTAAGTGTGGCGGCTTTTGTCAACCGGACAGTTGGAACCAACAACTACAATGTAAAATCTTTAGATTCAAGTTTTCGTTTTTTGCTACAGGGTCAAAGGCTTGTAATGTACTGATTTACATGTAAGACCGAAGCATTGATGCTTCATTTTTCCATACCCGTAACATAATGAGAAAGATGTTTTTTCAGTGAGCGACACGGGCAGCTCAGAAGAAAAAATCCGAGAACTTCCAATAGGAGTCAAACCTATGGCCTTGTGGTTATAAGTCCAAATACTCTACCACTAACTAAAAGAAAAAAAATTTCTCATATATTCACCATCACATTTCTATCAATTACATAATTCTCACAATAATATAAAGAAAATAAGACGTCGGTTAATCTAAACTGAAACGTTGATTTAATTGATTGAATTTCTAGTGGTGAATGATCGATGGGTGCTGATGTAGCTATATTACTGCTGTACTACAAACTGATTACTTCCGCTGAGACCTCAAGCCGTGAGCTAACCCTTTGTTCATTAAGTGAAAAAAAAATAGATAGGTAAAATTAGTTTCTAAAGACTCGTTTGAAATTATATTCTTAAGGTCACAAATGCCACGGCATTAATCCATTCAAGCGCGAGGAGTGCGGTTATTTTGGAATACAGCGAGAAGAGTGCGAAAACAAAGGATGCTGTTTTGACCACACACACCATTCTGTACCTTGGTGCTTCAAAGGTCGTTCTATGTCATTGATGGAAGGCTCCGGAGCACCACCTACAACCGAGGGAGCTCCGTTTGCATGAAAGGCAGGTATTTTGTAGCCTGAGAAAACAGAAAACATCTTGCGACGCCACCGGTGGTTTCCTCGCGAAATGACGCCTGAAAAACGAGCACAGAAATTCCATACCCGTGGCGTGCCACTGCCCATATTTGAGTAGTGCTTCTGATTGGACGAAGTAAATTTCCAACCAATCAGAAGCAGTGACCAGATCTGAGTATTGGCAAGTCATCAGTAGGGAATTTCTCTGCTTGTGTCTCAGGCGTCACTTCGCAGGGAAACCAGTGGTGGCGAAATGTCGGCTGTTTTCTCAGGCTAGGCAAGTTAATAAATGAAGTCTTTTTTGTTTTCTCTATCAACCTTCCTTGTTTTCTGTCTTTTTTTCTGTGTTTTGTTTTGGTGACTCGCCACACTATTTGAAAAAAAATTACACCGCATTTGAGAAATTAAGGGTTTTTTCGAGATCAAAAGAATAAGAGAGAAAACCCCGCGTACTAAAAATTAAACGTGAGAAAATAATAACTCGATAACTCTATTCAAATGTCCTTCTCAATTTGACTTAGATCATAACGTTATGATGTAAGTCAAATGTAGAACGATTTGTATGAAGTCATTTGTCAGTGTCTCTCGCCAATATTTTGTTCATTTGACCATCCCTAGCCTGCAAGCAGGTTTTCTTTTTGAAGAATATCGTGACAAGTCGAGCGCGAACGGTACGCGTAAAGGTGATGATGTTACACGGAACGATTCGCAACGACGATTTTTAGAGCAACACATCGTTGTAACATTGTTTCTCAAACTCATTAATAATTCATTAAGAAAATACAAAGGAAATTAATGTTTAATGAGTGTTTGGAAATCGGATGAAACACTGCTTAGTATTTGCATCCTTAATTTCTCCTTCAAAAATGATTTTGTTTGAGAAGAAATATCAAACATTCGACACAGTGTTTCATCACCAGATAAAACACCTCGAAGTTCGTCAAAAATACTCCGCTGCGCGTCGTATTTTCAACTCTCTTCTCCGTGTTTCATCTGGTGATGAAACACTGCATCTCATGTTTGATATATTACTTCAAATGGTTGCAACACTGTTCCAGCATTGCAACGCTGTGTTGCGATAAAAATTGTCGTTGCGAATCGTCCCGTGTAACATCACCTTAAGGACAGCAAGCTCACGCTATGCCTCACGGCACCCTTCGCTCGCCCGGACTCGAAATGGAGAGCTGGTTTGCATAGTACAGCATCCCACACACTAACTAAAGATACTATTTATAATGCTTATATCCCTTGTTGAGAGGTTTGTTGTTCTTGTCTTGTTCCAGTTAGGTCAGATGTGGACCTTCTCGCTTTTATGACGTAATAAACATCAAGAAACATAAAGTAACAACATTAAAATATCTCAGAGGAACAACAAAATTTCTCCTTATGGATTTGTAAGAATAATTTAATCAACCATGAAAATAAGAAAATAAAACATGTTTAAATTCATACTGTATCTCTGGAGAATTTCTTAGCTTCGCCAGGTATTACAAGTACACTGCAACTTGTGCTCCTAAGTCTCTTCTTCCAAATCCTTGAAAGATAGCCAACATCCACGGCGTCAAATCTCCCCTGCCCTTTTCAAGCAGCGGTACACGGTGCGGTTTCTCATAAGGATGGCTGAAGACCATGCAATAGTTTACTACTGTTTTACTTCGTGTCCCATTATAACCCGATAAACGGAAATGAGACAAGTTCTTAACCATGGCCAGCATGTTTTAATGTGCAGGTTTGAACTGACCCTGCATGGTTAGTGGACTGGCTGGAGGTTGGACCTTGGACCTACCGCTCATGCCCAGCAGACGGGCGCTGTACCCAAGAGTGAACCACGACCACTGTAGGCCTATTTCTCAAGTTCCACACAGTGAGCTTCAAGTAGAGGAAAAATAGAGTAGTTTTACTAAGCAAGAAATTACTCACTTTTGATTGGATTTTCTCCCAAAAAATGTCAGTGAAATGATGCAGTTAGTATGCCCCAAAGTTATCTTTATTTATGACACTTCACCTCGCTGATGAAGTTCTGAATTTTGCTCTGAGTCTGGGAATTTCTATACTTCATAAATTGTATATGACGTTCTCTATACGACCGCGTAGCAAGAACGTCCAACGTGCAGCCTTCTGGTTTTAATGACTTTGATTTCGCATCTTGATACTTTAAGTTATTTCAGTTCTCGTTCCAAAGGCAAACATCGTAAAACTGCCGGCTGGCTAGCAGGATAAAAATTCTACTAGAGGACTTTCATGAAATGTTTAAAATTTTGGGTCCAAAGGAAAGAAAAAAGGACAAGACCTAATATTGATAATCTTATTTATAGCTAATAATCATATTTAATAGCTAACATAGACAATAATATGAAAAATTGAATAACTAAAGCTCTAGTTAATTCGCTGCACCAACATCCTTATTTATCAATAAAAGGCTGTATTTATTTTATCTGAATTATAGTGACACTGCACGTGATTGATAGTCAACAGGAACAAAATTGACTGTTTAGAGAAAAAAGAAACGGCGTTATTTGGGGAAGGGGATGTTTTCAAAAAAACCCTTATTAACTGTCTTATATCAACCCGGTTTTCAGGCAATAAGTAACTATATGAGCACTGTGTAACTTTCTACATTGTCATGACAGTATCAAAGATGTGATAAAGTAAAAAAAAAAGTCTCCAAATGATCATTAGCATGTGGGAAAAACGCAGAGAAATATTTATTCAGCGCACCTGTTATTCGTGGCGTTAAAACTGAATGGACACTGATATTCGGCTATCAACTTATATTTGGCAGACAAAAAGATTTTGATCGCATTATGGTTCTGACTTGGAAGCCGATCGAGAGCAAAATGCACTGGAGCACCATTATCTTGCTACTTTTACCACTGGGTAAGTAATTAGGCCAGTCTCGAATGAACTAACTAAATGAATTATTAATCCCTGAGTTTCAGTGCCATTTTTTGTTGTTTTACATCCTCAGCCTCAGAGTCAAGCATGAATTTTCAAAATTCGAACCTATCTTTTTAGAAACTGTTGTTGCGTCTTAAAGTTTAAATAAAGAAAACGCAATTTTAAACAGGCAAGATATTTGCCAGCTACGAAAATCTATATTTGTATGCATGTTTCTTTTACTATTAACCGTTTTTCCAAATTGCCAACAAACGTGCTTCAAGTTTAGTGGACCCTTAGAGCAAGCAACATTCTGCCAGTGTTACGGTCATACTTTTCAACCCTCTCTCGGGGTGTCAAACCGTTACAAGACTTATCTGCACGGCCCGCCATGAGTTCATATTGTTGGCTGTCTCCCAACCTGGACATTGCTTTTTTCCCTTCAATGTAAGGAAGGAGTACCCTGCCGTTGTAAGTGATTGCATTTTTCAGTGACTTTTTCTATTTCCAGTGTTCAAAAAATAATTTCCCTAACTGCAGCTACAAAAAACGAGCCCTCTAAAGATTTAATCTGGGTAGCCATAGTAGCAACTGAGCGTTTTTCCTGTTGTTGTAATCGTGTGAAACAAATCAGCTTTAATGTTGTTAATCGAGTCTTAACTTTGAGCTTTCCGACTTCGTTTCTAACTCAAATCTCATAATTGCATGGATTTGTTTGCTCAGCTGTACTGACTTGTAACTGTTGAAAATCTACAATTTATGCGAGGATTATTGTAAAGAGGATTTAAAAATCAGAGAACTCACATACACGCTATTTTGCTCTCATCTGATAATGTGATGAAAAATTCCTGTTTTACGATTGTTTGAGACTGAATTTCTTACATCGACAAGATCGTATATCACTTTTTAACTGGATGATTTTCTTTAATTTATCGCGCGTTGCATTTTGCCACTAAACTAAATTCCAGGGACCCTCCTATGATCTGCTCGCAAATACACGGTAAGGGGCCAAGGAATTATAATGTGCAACCGCGACTGGTGGGAGGGTGTGGGGGGTATGGGGGAGAAGTAATTTGCCACAGAAAAGTCCAACAGTCCTTTTTGAACAGAAGTTAGGACCCCCCTCCCCCACCCCCCCAAACAAAAATTCCTGGATCCGCTCCTGTTACGTTATGTTGGGAATTAACAAAAAAAAAGAACAGATTTAACCTCATCAGGAATAAAACATGTATCGGAGGGAGAGGAAGAAATTAGAGAGCCGCATTGGTGAAAAACATGCGAACAAAATGATGACTTTGACTCAAATCGAAATATCAAGCGAGTGCGCTTTGAAACTTGTGGAAGCCAAGGCAAACGCCGCAATAGTCAAAATTTAAGCTCATCAGTGGAGTAAAACAATAGAGAAGAGAGCATTCCTTTTAAAATTGTACTTAGAAAGACATTTCAAAACATTTGTCGGGAGGTATTTTCAATAACTTCTTCACAAATTGTCTACTAAGCGCGTAAGAGCCCAGCGCAAAACAATCCTGCATCCTTGAACAAAAAGTATACAAAAGCAAAGAAACAATAAAACCTCGAGTTACACAAAAACCAAAAATTTTCATCAACTATGGGCTCAGCCGTGGAAGAGCGATAAGGTTAGTTTTGAATTGCGGGTTTTTGAGGAAGACGTGAGCAGAACAAGCTAGTTTATAGAAAACACGTCTGTTTCGAAAATGTCGAGGACAAGTGAGGCTGTAGATTGGAGTCTGGTGTAAGCGCAGTGTTACTCTCTTGCTAAAACGAAACCACAACTTAACAAAGCCAATTCAAATTTTTTTCAAACACTTTTGAGGTGAAAGACACAAAAGCCTTAACGGTTGTTGCAATCTAGATCGAGTCACAATGAGTACTATGTGTTGACCGCCAAAGAGGAATGCTAGGAAGAACAAACGAGAGCCAGTGCAAACTTCCTGATGTAATTTTTTTTACGTAATATATCAACCATGAGATGCAGTGTTTCATGTAATATATCAAACATGAGATGCAGTGTTTCATCACCAGATGAAACACCGAGAAGAGAGTTGAAAATACGACGCGCAGCGGAGTATTTTTGACGAACTTCGAGGTGTTTCATCTGGTGATGAAACACTGTGTCGAATGTTTGATATTTCTTCTCAAACAAAATCATTTTTGAAGGAGAAATTAAGGATGCAAATACTAAGCAGTGTTTCATCCGATTTCCACACACTCATTAAACATTAATTTCCTTTGCATTTTCTTAATGAATTATTAATGAGTTTGAGAACACCAGATGAAACACCGAGAAGAGAGTTGAAAATACGACGCGCAGCGGAGTATTTTTGACGAACTTCGAGGTGTTTCATCTATTGATGAAACACCGTGTCGAATGTTTGATATTTTTTCTAAAACAAAATCATTTGAAGGAGAAATTAAGGATGCAAAAAAGAGCAGTTTTTCATCCGATATCCAAACACTCATTAAACATTAATTTCCTTTGAATTTTCTTTATGAATTATTAATGAGTTTGAGTTATCAAAAATGTTTCCAGGCTGTTATTCTTGCCTCTGCATAGAATTTGTCAAAACATTTGTCTGTTCATAGACAGTTTCAGAATATATACTCATAGTATGATTGTTTGTTTGTTTGTTTTTTAACGATGCTCCATTTCTTTTTTTGGGGGGGGGGGGGGGGGCGGGGGGGCGTGTAATTACAATCAGGTGGCTTAACTAGTTGCTTATTTACTTACTTTTCAAAATCATCCTAATACTCACAAGAACTTTTTGTTTTTCATAGGGTACCCTGCCATTTCAGGTAAGCGGCCTGTTTGCAGAAACAAAGTAGAATACAAGCAATATAACTTTTAAGGTTTAATGGCACAGTAAGATTTTCAAAATAATTTTCCAAAAGTGTCCGTAACCGTCATCACCCGAATGACGCTCTCATACCCTTAAGCAAATGTGTTGAGCACATGATAGCGGATCATACGCTCGCGCGAAGTGTGCGCAACGGAGCCCCATAGCTATAGAAAATAGAAACATATGGATCCGAGAAAATGTGGTTGAGACGACCTAGTTTTCCACACTCCACCTCTGGTCAAAATTTTAAAAACTTGATATGCAGCACCTAGAAATTTGTTTTGGAATTGACTTGTACATAATTTAAAAGGGTCGTTAACATGTAACGTTTACCGCTCAGATTTTGCAAAGAAAGCACATTCTGAACACCAAAATCGGCCTCATTTATCATTTGCCTTGGGTGGATTCCTTTTTAGACGGAAAGGTTGACCTATGAACATAAACTGTGAAATGGACGCAGCCAGAAGAGTTTCGTAAATATACATTTACCAGCCTTTATAAAACATTAAATTATATGGGCTGAACAATAGCTTCTTAAAGGGGTGTGCTGCGGGGGTTCAAGGATACAGAGGTATGGGCAAGAATTATTTTCCAAGTCTATTACGGTGATCAAATATATTACGGTATGAATGTCTGGATTCCTATACTATGGGCTGAGGCATATTCATTTAAATTTTATTGTTTAATTTTATTGTTTTATTGTATCACATATAGCCTAGTAGTAGCTCAGCCTATCAGAACGCAGCATTGATAATACTGACCACTAGCTGGATTTTACTAAAAATGAATGGACTGCCATCAATAACGATTTTTTAACTGCTTCAGTTCTACTGAATTCTTTCATCAAAATAGCAGCGAGCTTTGAAAGAGTTTAAACAGCTTTCATCGCTTTCTTTCTTTGCCAAAATTAGAGCTCGTTTACCCCTGTGATGGTATCGATCCTCTTCGCCGGGATGACTGCGGTTATTACGGGATACAGAAAGAAGAGTGTATGCATCGTGGATGCTGTTGGGATGATATCATTCAAAAAGTTCCTTGGTGTTTCAGAAACAGTAAGGACAGAGTTTGATTCCTTAAATGAATGGCGTGCTAAATCAACCCGCCTTAATTGCAATTGTACTACTGAAATGGTTGATATAATAAAATTATAATTATTAATTAGTGAGAGTAATCAACCATGGTAGCTACGGGAAATACAATAATTTTTTTAATCTTCGATGCATGTATCTATGTTTGAATAGGAGAGGAATGTGGCGTTAAGGCTCAAGATCGTACAGACTGTGGATGGTTCGGTATCAATAAAGCCGAATGTAACAAGAGAGGCTGTTGTTGGGATGATAAGACCAAAAAAGCTCAGTTTTGCTTTTACCCGAAGAGTAAGTATGCCCTTGTTAATCAGGATTTGACGCGGCCATTAGGACAGCAAACGCTTGGAGAAACCTTGTAATAAGTGAATCTTTTCTGCTATCGATAGCTCATTACTCTTAAGGTATACCCAAATAGGTTGGTCGCACTGTCCGTACAAGTCCACAAATTTGATCTAAAGGTAATAAACTAGTCGACAGACTTTTCCTAAGAAAAATCAAGATTCACATTTCTTGCGAGCTCAAGCAAACGTTACCACAGCAGGGTATAATTGAAGCTGAGGGCTTCTTTTTTAACTCGAGAACTAATTCTATGTGGAGTCAAAAAAAGTATCTGAAAAATTATTGACCTTCTTTAGGTCACAAATGCTACGGCATTCTTCCCGACAAACGCAAGGATTGTGGATATTTCGGAATACAGCGAGATGAGTGCGAAAAGGACCGTGGATGCTGCTTTGACCACACAGTCGAGGGTGCGTCTTGGTGCTTCACAGGCCGTTATATGCCACCCCCACAGATGTTTACCTCACAAACTCCTTCCCCCCTTTCCCGAGCAAGTCCCACTGAGGGATCTGGAGCACCGCCCACAACTGAGGGAGAACCAATTCAAGGTAACTCTCGCTAGCAAAATTAAACAGAAATGTCATAATTTGGAGAGTTTTAGCAAAGTCATGTGCCTTTTTACAAACGACTTATTTATTTCAGTTCTGTCAATGTGCAAATGCAAAGTTTTTATATGGTTTTGAACAGGGTATTGTAAAGGCAGCCGCTTAAGATCAGAAAAGGTTCAAAAGTTAAAGCTGTGTTGTTTTTTTCTGTCTTTCAAAGAAAGTCTCACAACTAAGACCACGCTTAGATAAAAGTACGTGTTTGGGATTGCACCTAACGCCCTCTTACCACTGTCGAGCACAAATAAAGAGTGGCTAAACCTCATTCTTATAACCAGCCCAAAATATCTAAGCCACCATGGCATTAGCAGGTCAGTATTGCAATAGACGGCAGCGAAAATTTGACGAACGTAATTCTCTATTTTTCAATTCCCCATAATACAATCCGTTTGCCCCCCATTTTTTGCATAAACCATTGTTTTTAAATGCTCCGGGGAGTATTGCATTTTCCCAAGAGCATTTTAAGACAATAAGTTATGCAAAATTTGGGGGGCAGACAGAGTGTATTATGGGGAATTGGAAAATAGTCAATAGGCATAAGCAAAACAACAACTGTACGTACATCACCATTTTTTGTGCATTTCTTTCCCGCCACTCCACAACTACGACGCGAAAATACCTAATTTAACGTTTTAAGAAGGGCGTAAACCGTGCTAGCGACAACGAAATTTTCTTCCCTTTTCTGAACTTGGATATTGTTCGAAGGAATTCGACTTCAGGAGAGTTTGCCTGCAAATGACTAAAAAGTGAGTTGGAATAATCGCAATGAAGAATGAAACATCGCAATTACTATTTTTAACCTGTACGTAATGAACCAGAAAAACTGGTGTAGCTATCGTGATGTGTATGGTTGCCACAGCCAGAGATTTCTGAAATTCCCTGACTTTTTTCTGGCAAATGTAAAATTTCCCTGACCAACTGAATTAACAATTTCACAAATCAGTCCTGATAATGGACTCAACGCCCCGGCCCCCTCACAGCCTGATCCCCTCCAGCCATTTATTTATGCTTTCAGCAAGCCAAATGTAATATACATGAATTAATAGTTCCTCAACATAACGTGCAAAAATGATTGATTTTTTTGAAACCCAACATCAGCTTGTTGTTCAATTTCATGAACAAATTGTACCAATAAAACACGATCATGTCCGTAAAATGTATACAAATGTACTCTTAAAAATTCACTTCCCCTGACTTCTTTCCAAGACTTCAATTTTCCCTGACTCGAAGTGAAATTGCCCGACTTTTCCCTAACCTTGAGGAAAATTTATTTTCCTTGACAATTTCCTGACCCGGCTGTGTATCGTTCAGAAGTCTTTCAAACATTTTCTATTCAGGACATTAGGTGATCGCGCAATCCGGCGTGACACCAAGAAACATCATCAAATTCATTGCTGACTGAGTAGGTTTGTGTACTGCTACTAACACAAAAAAAAAGTTTGATCACATTACACCATGGACTTGGTTGCTCACCATCGAAGAGCTACTACGCTTACGTGATGTAACCATGATCTTTAAATGTCTCAATGGTCTTGCACCCAGTTACTTAAGTACTTATGATTGAAAAACACCCAGAAACTCAGGGCTTCTAAATATTGGGACAGTCTTTTCAATGATATTATAAACTCTGCCTCTGTTAAGTTTTTTAAAAGGAGTGCCAGGCTTGAGGTCAGAATGCGAAAATAGAGCATTTACCAGTAGTTTGTTGATCTTTTTTAATTAATTGTTTATTAGCTTTTTATTTTTCATAATTTTAGTTTTAGCATTCAAATTCAATTGTAACTTAAGTTTGTCTTTTATACCCGTGATTTTTAGTTATTTCGTAAATTACTTAACCTAATGAGTTCTGTAAATTAATTCTGAAAAACCTAATTGGGAGAATTAATAAAACGTATTGTATTGTGTTAATCTACAGACTTTTAAAGAAGGATGAGGACCTTGGCCCTGCACGATAAAGATACAAGAAAGTCAACCATCAATAAGTACTGTAGAATTATGAAAGACAAAATAGAAAGGAAAAATAAAATTGTTCTTTTCAATATGAAATGACAGTTTAAGGTGAGAAAATAAAGTTTGAAGAAAAATGACTAATGAATAATCCATACTGTTGTCTCTGCTTTTCGTCCAGTTGTTATATTTTGGATAAGTTTTGCCACAAAAGAATCACCAAGCCTTTGAAACCATTTCATAAGAAATTCAGTATCAGAAAAACGTTGGTAGATCAGGTTCAGCTACTCGATAGCTTGGATTTTGGGGAAAAATAAAATACCATAAATTCTATTCAAATTAAACATTGATAATTTCGCTTCTTTTTAATGTTTTCGGATTTTTTTTTCTTTCATAAAGTACGTGGTGATCCCCGTGAAAGCTCAGACAAACGTGACCTGCGAGAAAGAATTGTTTAGTTTAATTTATCTAATGTTTACTTTAAAAGAACAAACGCTTTTTCTAGTTTTTGGGGCAAAAATGAGCAAGTCTACCATTGCACGCAATGATACTTGAAGGCTATGTTCACACTATACTGATAGCTTTTCGGATAACAAGAATAGCTATCTGATATAGTATCAACAGCAACGGAGCAGAACTGGAACAAGGTCGTTCACACACATCGAACATCGTGCCGGAGCGCTTGGCCGAGAGGGTTTGGTGATCTAAATCCCAGGCCTCACTCATGAATATTTATTAGTGTCTCAGTTGATTCCAGGCCTCGTTCCTACTTCACTACCGCGACTGTCCGATACCTGTTAACAATGAACCAGAACTTAACTGATATATGACGCTCCACCTCCTAGATCGGCAAGGCGCAGCTTAAGCTCCGTTAACCTGACAAATCGCTTTGAAATAAGCTTATTCGATATGGTTTTCGGGCCGGCGCAAGATCTATCCTCGCCAAATGAATACGTTGCATATATTAAATAATATGCGACATTGGATAAGGTTCATTGAATTTTTTTGTATACAGTGAAGAATGTGTGACAACATAAATTTACTTCATCAAGTTCCATGGTTTATAATTATTATCCATTAGATGAATAACTTACACGCGAAATAAATTACGCGCGCTGCGAAAGGAGAAAAGAGAAGAAAAGAAATAAAGTAAAGTTATAAACTTCTGAAACACTTAGATAGTTTTCCCCAAAACGTGCACGCAAACACAACCCTATTTTTTCCAAGATTTGGCGATGTCAGTCACTTCAATTTCTGGTTAAAAAGGACAGCTACTTTGAACTCAACTGCAGAGAACCCGCATTTAAGACAAATAGTAAAGGGATTAATGCTGGTCAGACTAACTATGGAGTAAAAATTTAAGTGCATAACGAGCAATTGATGTATTCAAATCAACAGCTGTAATTCAAAATGATTATTGCATGCCTCTGATAAATTTTTAACTATAATTTCTCATTGCGAGGCATAAAACCAGACAGCAGCTAGAAATCGAGCAATTCGTCTTTTGATGGCCTAATAAGTTTATTGTCTAGAACATTTTTATAAGTTTAAATGATCAATATTGATAATAGCGCATTTAGAGTACCTACTTTCTTTTCTTCGTGCAAGAATTCACACTTTGACAAAAGAAATTGCATACTAATCCATTTTGAGCAAAACAAGTACTTGTTATGGTATGAAGGTGCAAAGCAAGCTACGGGACACGAAAAAATTCCGCATTCGAGAAAGAGAACGAAGAGAACAGAGAATTATCTTTAGACCGACAGAATTCCATTCATAAAAAATGCAAAATTAACAAGCCCGTTTCATCTACTAAAAACCTTAAAAATATCAAGGGCAGTGCAAAAGGGCTTTTAAAGAGGTTTCGTTTGAATGGTCACACTATATGAGTTCGTTCCTCAACTCAAACGTTGCAAGTGCAGGTTCCGACAGGTTCCTATAGCTGGCGGCAATGGGAGTGAAAACACATTCAAACTGAAACCGGTTAAAAAAAAACACACACACACACGACTTAATCTGATATTAAATGATGGCCCTCTACAAGAACCCTTCGATAGTAGGTCTTTCCAATGGCTTGCCAGCCCGGCCTTCACACGTTTTTAACCGATTTCTATCATAACAGGGAATATCTAAGGCTTGAATTCAAGCACAGTCGTGAAGGAATTTGCTTCAAAGAAAGATTTTTTAAGAACTTAAGAGAGAAAAGGTCACATTAACTCTTTTGTGTTTTGGTATTGTTTCAACTCGAAAGATAGCTACAGGGCACGACAAATTTCCGCATAGGAGAAAGAGAAAGTAATAAACACTCCGTATAAAAATTCCAGGGAATTTTCCTGTTTTAAACAAACTCTTATTTATGGATTATTAATGGAAGGTCAGGGCACCTAGATTAGCCCCTTGATGACTTATTATTTTGAAAATAGCTTTTAATTAAATACCCTGCATTGTTGTACAATACTGTCATTTCACAACTACTATTATAAATACAGTCAAATGCCATTAATACTGACACTGAATGTTGCAGAACAGTGTAAAAGAAAGATTGGGCTCATAAGTATATGGAGACCATTACACTTTGAGGGTGAACATTTCACTGCGGTGTTAATTTGACATTTTTTATGATTCGACTAGGAGCAAAACCAGTTAGTTTTAAGATACCTGTTTTACAACCATTCAAACGGTGTTTAATTAGGACTTTCATGCATAGAAAACATGATGGATAACACAAGAGCCAAAAGATAAAACAAAAAGTACTTATTGTGGTTCTAGGTGAAAAAGGAATTTGAAACAAAAGACCTTTCTCGGTAGTTGGGATCTTAAAAACCACTTTCTTTTAAGGAGATCATGCAGAACCAAATATGGAAATAAGAATCGATTCAGACAAAAGAGTAGCACAAAAACTACCTTCAAAGGTGCCGACCAGAGATTAGGTTGATTAAAATAGCATGCAACCTGGAATACCTGCAGGTAATGTTTCCTCAAAGCGAAGTTAACAGTTTTGGAAATAAAGAATTATCCACTTCTTCAGCGAAAATAACAGGTATTAGGCTAGTTCACGGAACTATTATGACGATTTGCAACGTCAGTTCCATCTGATTTCAAGTGTGACCATGCAAGTATAGACACATTTAATACGACATCTTGTCTTCTGAAACATGTGACATCGCATATTAATAACCCAAAATATTTTGTAAAATGGTTTTGACCTCCCTTTTTTGTTCAAAATGTCCTAAGCGATGATATTTCTTTCGTGGAAACTAATTCTTGGCTTGAATTCACAGTTATAGAATGCTAATCTTAATGTGTTGCCATTGACTACGGGGAAGTGTTGTCTGTTTTGTTAAATCTATAAAAAAAAAAGCCATAGGAGGACGAAGTCAGTAAATGGACAGACTGGCTGGGGATGGATGCCAAAGCAAAATGTCGCCTCAGTATACCGTCTAATAAATTGTTGATTTTCATTTGAAGGGAAAATAATACAAACTGAGAAATGACTTTAGATATGAGGTTGTTGCGCAATGAAATTCATGGAGAGTACTAAGCAAAACATTCGGGAATTACAGAATCGTAGCCTTTGATTTTGTCATCCAAATATTCAAAACAATGCACAATGACCGGCAGGAAAGCAAATATTTCAGAGTCCGCTGATGAAAATAAACTTTGATATAACAATTATCCCCGGGTTGGCAGAATGGACATTTAGAGCAAATTTAAAACACCTCCGTCGCGGGATCAAAATATGTCATTACACAAGATTAGAAATGCATGCTGATCATAGTAGTTATATACTGTGACAAGGGCCAAGTTGAATTCGAATGTCTGCGAGTTAAAGTGTAGACACGTGAAGAACGAAGCCATATAGTTGTTGGACATTGGAGCAGAATAAAGCATTAAAATTGCATGCTGGTCATAGCAATTATGAAATGCATCATGACTGTGACAGGGGGTCTATATGACTTCGAAAGTCTGCTTAGTTCGTTAAAGAGTCGACACGTCAAGAACAAATGTCATGGTTGATACAAAGACAGTTTCAATAAATTTATCAGTACGAAAGATACTCAAACATAGAAAGCAAGTATTAGCTAGTATTCTTAACGTTCCTCCCTCAAATATGAAAGAGGCTTTTCTAGTGGAAATGCTACTCGAAAGAAAAGATAGGGCTCGCATTCACAACAAACAAGCTATCATTGACGTAAAACGACCGCCTGTGTAATATACAAACACAAAACTTTCGTTTTCATAACCTGTCAGTGTTACAGAGCGCAACTGACTGATTGAAGGGCCAGTTTACATGGAGGGAAGGTAGCCCGCCTGTCCATGTATAATCTCTTATATAGTCACCCCACGTATCAGGTAAATGTGATCACATTATTGATTAAAATGACAGATTATATGGACAGGCGGGTTACCCCACCTTAAAGCGGGTAACCTTATCTACGTGTGGTCCCTCACTGCATGTTCACAGGCCCTAAGAATGACTCTGATTAGCGAAACAAACGTCTCCCAAGAAATGGGAAAAAAATGCAGTAGAACACTTAAAACACTTGTTTATGGTTACGGTGATACCGTAACCATCTTTGGTATCAAGCAAAACTAAAGATGCACTTGTCTTGGTGCAGGTGCACACACTGGTAAAAAGACTGTAATCTAAAAATGATGGTTATATTTAAGGGGCTGTGCCACGCCATTTGCTATCTTTTAAAAAAGCGGCTAAAACGTGCCCAGAAATAATTGTCCAGGCAGTATTTGGACATCCAGACTGTTTCCTGCCGTCTGGTGTTGCTTAACGGGTGGCAAGAATGGATACAGAAAGAATTGGATTGGCAAAAACTAATAAGATTAAAGAAAGTTTACTTATTTGTGTCTGGTAGAGAAAAAAAACTTGTTTTTGATTTCGAAAACACTATTTAGAATGCCACCAATGAAAATTGACCTACGTTATACTGTAATGCCGTGAAATAGGAAGGTCTACACAAAAGTCATGATCAGCTTATAAATTAGCGAAATCCAAAGATCAACATTTTTTTAAAAATATAAATCAAAAAGCATATGCAGAAAGGAGACTACCTAATGTATTGATGAATACTGGAAAACAAATTGACAAATAGTTAAACCTCCCAAAGAATCGAGCCACAGGGGTCCCTTCCGAGAAGAGGTCCGGGCCCATCTACGTTATGGAAGATAATTTATTGCATGCAATGTCTAAGCTAGGATATGTGTAGTTCCATGTTGTCACTAAAGTTCTTCGTATATTCTAAGTAGCATTGTGAACACAGTGAACATAGAGATCAGAGAATATGTCAAGTGGTCGCTTTCATGAGGTTAAAAACAACTGGAAAATCTGTAAACTTTCAGGCCCAAAAAGTAGCAGCATGCGCGTACAGGAGGTGGTCGTTTACTAGAGATTCCAACTATAAGTCTCTGACTGGGAAAGCTTTGGTGTTTCGGATAGTTGGTCGCTTATGCGGGGTGGGGGTGGTGGCACATGGAGGTTCGGATGTGTTGATGAAAAAGTATATTTACCCAACAATCAGATAATGTAAGACGAAAAGGAGCAAAAATATCTTTTTAGTTATCCGAATATATATAAAATGTATGCGATTTCGAAATACTGTGGCATCATTGGTCAGTAGCCTCTGAGTGTATAAAGATAACCCGAATGCGGAAAAAACGTTTTGATGACGAATACGTTAGCAATTTTTTTTCCCGTTTTTGAAACTAACGCGGAAAATTTGAACAATGCAAAAAAAGAAAATAAGCATCTCGAGCAATACAATAAATAAGAAAAACGTAATTAATCCACGTGAACTGCGAAGTACAAATGGACTGACAGGCCAAAGAGAGGATCATTAAGACAGAACTATCGACTAGCATTACATCTCGCAAAACTTCAATATGTAAATTTTTATTGCTTACAAGTTTGGCCTAGTTCTGTGTCAGCTGCATGGTACTTAATGGCATTTACAGGCATGGGTTTGAACTGCAGTATTGACTATTACCCGATTTTATTTCTCAATCTATCCATCACTGTTCGCTGAAACGCACTGAGGTAGGCTGACATCAGAAATAGTTTCAACAAGGTAATCAAAAATGGAGGAAGATATAAGTTTTGGAAAGTACATGGTTTTCCGCATGGAGGAGGAAAATATACACCAGCACATTTAATTGGGAGCCGACCAGTATCCTTTTTCCTCTTCTTCTGTAAAAGAAGCCTCATGTAGGGAGCAGATGTGGACATGCGAGACGTATTACAAGGTGGGCTTAAGTGAGTCCAGGAAAATAAATGAACGTTCGCCGTTATTCAAAACAAAAAGGTAAAGTTACATGACACTTGTTTTAGCTACCCTTAGCACGCTAAATCTATGGTGGGCTTAAGTCAGTACCCCGTCCAGTGCGGGTATTCTGTGTGGGTGTTATCAACCGTGCGTTACCATTGGTAACCAAAGGTGAGTTACAAAGACAGCAGGAACAAAATTCAATGGCAGAGAATATTTACACAGCAAGCACTAGGATTTTAGAGATTTATGCTTTACTTGGTGTGTAATGGGGCTGATGTAAATACGGAGGAAGCGAGGAAAGAAAAGATTACGGCAATATATCAAATTGGGATTTCACGGTGGATCTACCGCTCACTATAACATGTTAATTTAACCTGGCACTATGTGTTAAAATTTATTGAAGGCAGTCTATTGCAACTATGTTAATCATCGCTTCCTTTATTGGAAGACATTTGCACAGATAAAACTCGAGGAGCAAATTAAAATTTCTATGTGTATGTGTTGTCTGACGTTCAAAAGTCTCTGAAAGTAGTAGTTTGGTCCACTTGTCTATCCTAAAACATTTAAGGCAGTTCAACACACCGTATGCACATCTAGACGGCCATGTCGCTAATCTGTTGGATGGAGATTTCGTGAACTTTAAAATAGTCCAGATCATGAGAAGAAAATGGAAGAAGATTAATATCATCCATATATTACTCAAAATAACAACATCAATTATCGACAACAACTGCTAATAGATACTTCTAACGTCCCGGGTTCTTACTGCAGAACCTGGTTTCTTTTTTTTCTTCCAATAAATGAAATCAGAGATATATCAAATTGTTTTGTTCCAAAAGTCAAACGTTCGGCACTGTTAGACCCTGGATGTTGAATTTGGATGAAATTAAAGGTGAATCACTGTTTTGACATCTTTGATGTGCAGCCAAAATGCTATGTGAACACTCCGTTGATTCGTGTCACAAATTGTTTTGCGCCCACTCTAATGAACGATCAGGAGCTACCACGATTGACATAGTCAAAATTCTGAGTTTCTTGTCAAGTTTTACCTCTCGAACACCTACCAAGGTGCTACGATTCTCAGTCCCCATATTAATTATACATGGTATCCAGCTATGCAAATAACAATCATGATCCATTATTACAAAGCTGATAGAGTATGCAAAATCTAACAGTTTGAGAAGAAAAAATTGCCTTAAAAACTTTCGCTTACTTTTACTAATAATTATCATTTTCTTGTTCGAGAACATGATCGTAACTATTTTTTATATTCATTTAACTATCAATTTTATTACCCAGGTTTTTTTAATCAAAAAGGCAAAGCGGAATTTTCTTTTGCCTTAGGCAATAACAATATTGTACAAATTTGTTGAAATGTGAGTAGTTCAAAACACCTTTTGTACTCAAAGCGGAAATTTTAGCTGTCCTTTGTTTAAAGCAAACCACTAACGAGCAAATGAACAAAAGAGTCCTAGTGCGAAATGTTAATTGTTATGGACTTTTAAACTCACTTGCTTTGTTACACGAAAAACAAGATGTTTTTCTAGCAAAGACAGAACTAGCAAGCCGGTCAAAAGGAAAACAGGAAAAGGGGTGTTTATTGTTTAACTACCTGGAGCGAATTGAGCAAATTTATCAGTTACCTTCATCTTTTGCAAACCAGTAGAATTAGTGATTCTTTGATCCTAACCCACAAACCAGAGCTTTCTTTTGGCGCAATAAGGCCTTTAATACTTGAGAAAAAAAGAAGAGAAAAATCCTTGCAGAGCCTAATTTTATAATGACGAGCCGTATGGTAACTGAATTATGTGCTCGTATTTTTCACACAATAATTATTACGTCACACTCAGTAACAATCCCGTTCATTAGTCTACCATACACAGTTCTGTTCTCTTTCAAACAAATGTATCCATAACGTATCTAGAAAAAGAGCGACAAGGAGGAAAACCGCTCGCAAAAAGTCTCTTTTACGAGGAATGACTACATTGTTTTCACGAGATAACGGCAGCATGTCTATAATACGCAACACGCAAAGTGGACTTTAAAGATTAAAAGGCTTTAGAACTCCATTCCTTATCTTGCTGTTTTACAATGAGAATGTTTTTATTCAATAAAATGATAAACATCGTTCAAACAGGAAAGTTTTCGTACCCTGCAGCTATCACCCATTAAAATGCATTGTGTTCGATCTCAAATTAAACGTTGCGGTCTGTAATTGCAATTCCACAAAATCGTCTCCCCAGAAACAGGGAAATTACGCTTGGCTATAGAATTACGAGATGTAATCAGGCTTAGTTCGGTGGGAGTTAATGCGTCAATCTCAGCTCGAAACAAACAAACAAACTTAACAAAGACTGAGGCGTATCTAGGATTTATTTAAACCCCTTACAGCTGTAAATCTAGGGGGCATCCGAGGACATGCTTCCCGGAACATTTTGAAATTCTAATGATCAGAAATGAATTCTAGCCTTTTGGCGGCAAATCAAGGGATTTTAATCAGTAATGGTGAAGGGAATTCTTAAATATTTTTGTTGTATAATTTTCTCAGAAGGCCACGTTTTCGTCTCTAACTACAAATTTTAGATGTTACCAGTTTCAGCTAAATCAGGGGGCTCTACCCAATCCCCCAGGAGCAATCCCTTGATTTTCCCCCGGTATGATCATTGTAAGATCAGAAGACGCCGTTAAAGTGTTAAACACGGATGCTCAGGTGGTACTCTATAGGGACTAGTCTGCTTTGGGATTTACTCACTTAAAGAGAACGGGACAAAACTAAAAGAAACTATTACTTTAAAACAGAGAGATGAATATCACTATAACTATAATTACAAGGTTTAAAGTTATATGTCATTAGAATGGTGGGTAATAAATTCGCTTGGAATCGAAGAGAAGCAACCAAACTGCTTAATACATTTCATGAGCTTGATTTCTGTTATATTTAGGTGTGCATGTGTGTTTTTATTACGTACGTTAAGGTATTAGTAATTAGTTATTCCTTTTAAGTACAAAAGACACTGCCTACGCAACTATTTCCATAATGAGAGAATTCGAATGATCCTACAGATGATCACTTACTATTAGAAGATGGATAAGCAAAATCGAGCTTCTCGTTTTGAACTGCACAACTTACAGATCCACACCCGAAAATCGTTGGAATAAAGATATACTTAATTGACCTTCAATCTTAGGAGGACACTAGTTAAGTCCAATTTAGTGCAACGCTTGGCTTTCCCTAAAATGCTTTCTTTTAAGTTAAATTGAGCAAGGAGTCAATATCGATAAAGCGAGTAGGAGACGGATGGAACTATTTAAGATGACAATATAAACTGCAAATATTGGAAGATGTTCTTCTTAGGCAAAGAAATTAAACAACACTAAATATTTAACAACGACACCTACGTTTGGTTTCACTTGATAATGACGCAGTTTTTCACTTAAGCAAATGTCCGTTATAATATTTATTAGGGAGGAAGGATATTTTGACAACTTTTGTAAAATGAGACACTTTTCGTGCAAAAATGAAGTATACGTCGTCATGTACTAAAGGAAAAGAGAAAATGGAAAGTATGCCCACGGACGATCCGTAGCAATCTTTAACTGTAATCATAAATATGCAGGTTATCGAATGATCACTCAAGTAGAATGACCCCTGTTTAGTTTATAATATACACGCTCACTGAGATGTTATTTTCTCTTCCACACCATTAGAAAGAAAATGGCTCTTCTTGCCCTTTTCTTGTCTTTAAGGAATGTATTCACCTGTCTCTTTTTTAATTTCTTTGACCTTGGAGATATACTTGGCCGATACACGAGAACGTGACCACTAACGTGTTTTTTGCCTGGTAATACGTGCATATGTCAAGACGCAAAGTGCACAGAAACAATATTGACTAACACGCCGGGAAAATAACCCACTTACGGTTTATGAAATAACAGTGAATATTTACCACTAATTGTTATTGCAATCCCAATATATGACCTCCGAAAAGTCTTGAAAACGAGAACACCTGTTAGTTTACGTTCTTTATTTCTTTTTATCATTATTTTTGTCTTTGCAATCTTACGAATCTATCGTTATAAAAAGTTCTGTCTCTTGAGTTTGAAAACGCAAAAATATATACCAACTGATGCATTTTTACAAACCTAAGACGTGAATTAATTAAGAACAGCACAATGTCACAAGTTCATTAGGCCCCATAAATCGGCATGAAGTTCATTGGGACGGAAATGGTTTACAGCTACGTGTTTCCTAAAGCCCAAACTCGAGGATGGTTTACAAACTCTCTCACAACAAAAAGGATGCAACCTTATTTAAAATTCAGTGTATTTCTACCGACAATAGTTTTCCAACCGCTTTCAACATTTCGTTTTATAGTGGTCTTGCTTTACTTCCTTGACGTACTCTTCTGTGATTGCAAAACGAACTATTTTCTCCTTATTATTGTTCTGAGGTTTAGAAAAGAAATAGTCATCTGCATGCACTCTAATCGGGTCCATATTGGTTGAAACTGTTGCTAAAGAATTCACTTAAGCTTGAACCATTTTCATCAACAGCTATAGTTTGTTTTTAAAATCTCGTTAGTAAACAGTTTCATGCAAATATAGCGGTATTGACAAGCGCCTTCATATATTTATAAGTTTTTCGATATTCCTCGGGGTTTGCTCAGTAAACGTTTTCCCTTGGACTTACAAGTACCTAATTAGAATTGAAACACAGAGCTAATGAAGAACTTGCTTTTTCTGCTCGTTCTTGCTGTACCGAATAAAATCAAAGCTCCCATATTTATGTTCCGTTATTGCATTCAAGATCATTTTGCACGATAGTATAATTGGTTAATTGTGCGTGTCACGTTTTAAATAGTTATCTACCTGATCAAAAAATTTTCAAAAATTGAGAAAGATTACACTCACAGCGCACAGGGGATCATGTTTGACTTTCATTCCGGTTTAATTCGTCATACAACTGTAAAAATGAGCGTAACCGGTCGTAGCTTTATGCGATGAGTTAATTTTGCAAGAAGCAATATTGTGTATCGCCAAAATTGAAGCCTGCGTCTGTGATCCAAGTGAATTCATTTATGACGGAGAAAAAATTGAAAAGCATTAACCGCTGAACAAAAGCAACCGTAGGCTCTTCGCAATTTGGTTTGCTTACTCCTTGCAGAAGGGAATACTAGCAACCGAAATGCGTCAAATCTCTGGTTATTATCTACTCGTCGTAATAAACTATACACAACTTCAACAAGATTTCAAGAAAAAATCATTCAGAAACCGAGTGGTTTGCATCGCTTTTCAGGCAGTTGCCGTGGCAACCATGATTGATTGACGGCCACTCATCTCATTTGTGAAACAGATAATTGAAAATGCACAACAAATTCCGGGTTCCGTTCTTTTGGGGCGTCGAGCCCATGGGAAACGGATACATTTATGCGGATTACACAAACACATGGAAAGAAATGTTATACAGCAGAGAGAATAGCCGATTTCATTCGAAGACAGCTTGCATTATATGGGTGAGCAGATTAAAGACATATTAACCCTAATGACACTACTAAAGACACGAAGGATGTGTTCAGAGCTTAACTTTGACAAGGGTTGTATCTGTAGAATACACACAGTTGTATTCCGCACACAACAAAATGCCTTATACTCAGCAATTAAATGGGGCTGCGCCACCTTTGCTCCCATTCAACTGAATTTAATCCTTTCCTGGGCTGATGAGATCCACAGTTGACAAGACATGCAGTTAGAACCGAGGCCTTCGAAGAACCAATTGAAGTATTTGGATCAAATGGAAGCTTTTAAAGTAAGGAAAGATTTAATGAGTGATTGACAGGACAAGACATACTGTCACTTATTCAAGACGATTTTATTTCGGGAACTAAACTTGCTATTGACAAAAATAAAGACAGAAAATGGGACGTACACGAGTGGATAAACTTAAAAGATGTACCAGGTATAATCCAATCATCGTTTCATTATCAACGCACGATACGGTTAAGTTCCTTGTGATCATTTTTACACGGTAGCCGATACTAGTCGGCAGGGTAAGTTTCGGGTACACCCAAAGTTCAACAGAAAATCTGGTTCTCTTGCTTTCATCACCCAATTCCTTTTTCTGTTAATGCAATAGTCCAGTGACTGAGAGCAAAGAAGGATCATGTTAGTGACATTGCAAACAACCATTTTTCATTCGGTGAGATAAATCTCGGTAAATCACGTGACTTGGAAAACAATCAGCTCATCCCTAGAATGTTGAGATGATGTTTGCGGACATATGTCTGGGGTGATATCCAATAACTGTACCTATAATATTCCGAAGCTGTAAGACATTGTATGATTCCTATCTTCAACTAAGGAAATCCTGCCTGTACTAAGGAAATCCTCCAACTGATTATGAGACATGAATTGCCTTTTGCTTAGGAGAGTAAAGAGTAAGAGTAAAACCACTGAGACTTCAGAGCTAACTAAACGGCCTGCAGAGAAATTTTCAGAAAATACAGAGATAAAAGCGAAGATATATCCTACTTATGCTATAATATACTCAGTTCGGCCGATGTCAATACAGGATGCATCTAACCGTTTTTGGATAGTCATGCGATGCGGACACGTTTTCTCATGGCAATTAAAACAACAGCCCAAAGGCTAAAATCAATAAATTCAAACCCAACAGAAAACTTTGAATTTAAAAAATTGCTTCTATTTATTGCAGGTAATCAAGCTTCCAGAGGAGTAAAAGGAGCTGCAGCAGCGGAAGGAGTGCCAGCCCTGAAGGACCAGGCCACGGGTTTTTTGGATAAAATTCAAAACAAACGCATTTGAAATCTCTTTCTCCAGTTTTAATGTGCTTTTTCTTTTGGAGAGTTTTGAGTAAAGACAGGACCAGAAATAACAATAAGGCCATTTATACGGGGGGAAATAGATACGCGTCTCATATAAGGCACGGAGGGTAACAAACGACTATATAAGGTGCATGCGACTAAGCCAAGTCGCTTCTCATCTAAGACACATTCACTCTAGCAGTCGCGTCTTATTTTTCCTCATTTAAATGGAGCTATTTTATTTCAGTTACACCGTAAATGGAGCAAAATTTCATAACTGTTCAGAAGGCTCTTTCCACGTAGTGTCCGTGAGCATTCAAACACCGGGAAACAACGACTTAATCTAAGGACACACTTCCGCTGAACATTCATTCCATTTCATTTTTGTTAACTCTCCTCCTTACTGTGTATTCTTTGCAAGTTTCTATGGGTGCTTATTTTGCTTAAAAACAACTTTTGACCGGGCAACTACGCACATACTCCCTTGACGCAGTTGAGTGGGCTGTTAAATATTCCATGAGCAAACGTCACTTGAGTGGTTATTCTTTTAAAGAGAATTGAAATTAGGGGTTTGAAGTCAGTTTACCGTGACCCGTTGCGACGTTGCTAATAAGTTTGGTTATGTTGCCGAAGGGGTTGTATCATAACAACTACATCCTACGC
Organism: Porites cylindrica; assembly: GCA_964035525.1. Classification (NCBI taxonomy): domain Eukaryota; kingdom Metazoa; phylum Cnidaria; class Anthozoa; order Scleractinia; family Poritidae; genus Porites; species Porites cylindrica. The sequence continues at coordinate 30,489,415 of OZ037780.1, forward strand.
AGAACCAAAGAACTAAGGGGTAACAAGCGAAACAAATACCACGGGAACGGAATTTTCAGACATTTAAAATACCTGCAGGCATTTTCAAAACTGGAGCAATTATGTGCAAATGGAAAAAAAAAATCCTGACTGATTGAACTTTTGTAGGATCTCAATCACTATGTCACTATGTGCGTGATTATAAATATTGGCTTAACTTGAAATAACGTTATCCTTGAAGTGAGATCATTCAACCTAACACTTAGATAAACACTTACGATACTACAGACAAACAAGTCTCGGACTTTAGATAAATCACTCACCGAAATTGAAAGCTGTTCTGATCAGCATTGTTATGTGGCATTATATTAAAAGGTAGTTTTATATGGGCACACTTGAACACTCTTGTAGCATTGTTGTATTTTGAAACGAGCTGAGAAGGGCATTAACAATTCTTAGCCAGAGAAAGCTCAAGAAAAATTCCGATGGATTTAAAGTATTGAAGAGGGTGTTTAAACGATGAAGTAGACTCAGCACAGCCGTTAATTTTCACAACCGTGGGAATCCTAGCTGTTTATAACGGGAAATGTAAATGCCCCTCACTTGATCTCTTGAATAGAACTGATTTATAGATAGTTATTATTCCTTTAAAGGTACCTCCAAATCCAACCCGGGGATTGTGAAGGGCGCAGGGAGCGCGTAGGTGTCATTCTTTTATGCTGACACTTTTCTGAATAATATTTTTTCCCTTTTTTTTAATGACGACAAGTTGAATAGTGATTACGTAAGTTCTGACAGAAAAAAAAAGAACTTAATAACAGAGGGTTGAAGGTGGGAGAATTTATTACAATCCTAAAAATCATTTTGCCTGTTTTTAACAGCTAAACGCATTCTTAACCCCTTTGTAGATTCACAGTGTGCATTTTTTTTCACTCGACATCGCGATCAATTAAAATATTTTCGCGATTTCCAGAGCGAATAACAGCATGTCGTGCAAACAAAATGATTCACGATGATCCAGTTGTGTTACGGGTCAAGTGAACACTAACATGTATGTGCCCCACATTTGCTCAGCTTTTTATACTACCGCTGCATCCGGGGATATATTTGGCCTGGCAACGATATCCGTTGGGAAAGTCTGCCAGTGCTAATAAGGTGCTACTCGAATCACGTAATCAGTAATGGTTGCTTCATGGATGAACTGACGTTAAATGCTTTCAAATTAAAGAAGGAACAGACACAATGCTAAGGAAACGACGCCGAAAAGAAAAACGGCGTTGATATACTCTGACAGTATGAATGGTCACGTCGACAACCAACCTTCTTCAAGGTTCTTTTGTGCTAACAGAGATAGCAAGGGATAAGAAACAAATTTATCAATTCAGTTGTTAAATAGTGAGAGCAGTTTTAGGTAAAGAGAGATCAATTTCACTCTGTACGAAAAAGACAAGACATTTTTGGCGGGAATTCAGCTGCCCACGCACCTCATTGACGTCATACCATGGCGAGATGGGTCTCATCAGTTACCAAAAGAAGAGAGACTATAAAGGACGAAAATAAAAATGTACGGTGGTTTCCCCACCTTTAATTGTGAAGAGGAACTCATTGCGCTTAAAAAAATTGAAAATTTTTTGCTGGCATTGAAGTTGACTAAGGAACCGAAGGGCATGGATAAAGCCCTATATTTATAGTGAAAGTCAGAGCTTCTCGTGTAGTACAGTAATCAGGAAGAACTGATATTTATAACATTTCGCAAAAAGAAGGAAGAATCCTTTCGTCATAGGAAAAGTAAGAAGAGTTAAAATAAACCTCAAGCACTCGGACAGATGCAACTGAGCGTGAAAATGTAATTGTTAAAATTTCTTTCAGGGGATTTAAATTCTTGCTTAACTATGCAAAGTAAAATAGAAGCGAACTCGTTAATTCTTTATCCCTCTTACATTTCAATTCCACGAATTTTAAAGGGAAACAGACCAAGGGATTACAGATATACAATATCACGTATTTTGAGGGTAGGTACCGAAGACTGGGATCGAATGGCAGAAAGAAAACAATTTTCAGACGATTTGGAGTTTGGTGTGACAAGGAACTGAAATTCCGCATTAAAACTCTTCAATAGCTCACGCACACAACTCGGATTTCTTCTTGTGTTTATCCTATTTAAGGGTCTGTGACTGTACAAATTTCTACCTGAGTTTTCATCGCATGTTTTAGTATCGTCGCCATAGAAAAAGTTCAAAATGTAGTTTAATCAATAAAAGAATACTTGTAAACAGATTGTATTTAATGCATAAGTCGTCCATAGGCGCCGTTTGACGTCACAGGCCATCACTTTGTTGTCATGGTCCATAGCCGGAGGCAACGATTGGCGGTTGGCATTGCATCACATTATAATCACAAATGAGTGGAATATTTTTAAAAGAGGATATCAAATGGGCTTAATTACAAACGTGCTTGCAGTGAACTAACATATCACAAGGTGAGGTGCACGATAGACTAAGCACGGCAGCTCCGATGAGAAACTTCTTAAGTTGAGACAAATTAGCTCTGTTCAGCGACTGAGACACCTCGGACACACTTTTCCTCGCCAACCTTGGCAGTTTATGCGGATTGCATTTTCCTCTTCTGTTTTTAAAAGACAATCTTGACTCTTTGAGCACAAGTTTATTGAACAGGTAAGTGCTGTCATGCGCAGAAGAAATTTCTAATCCCAAGGAAAAAAAATTAAGGTTTATAAATATCTGACAAGGCCCAAAACACCTATATTACTAATTTTGTTACAGTTTTTGTTAAGACATAATTAATGGTTAAAAATGCGATATATTCATTTATTTGCTGTTTTCATGTCCTAAACATCGTAAATGTGTGGGATCAGTTGAGTATACATCGTGAAACATGTGCGGTTACTGAACGTAGGATGTCCTAAGTTGCGGCGTTCAAAAGTTGACTTTTCTGCGGTTTGTGCTCATGATGAATAAAATGCATGTAAATCTTGTATTTCTGAATTTAAAACCCTGCTCGGGGTTATGATCTTTATGAGATGTAACAGGGCTCCACACAGGGGTGTTCGCTGACGCGTAGCACACGTGTCTGCGCGCGCGAATAGCGCGCGACACTGAATTAGCATTCCTTGTTTTAGCGTTACCATGGGGATGAAAGTATTAATTTTTTTCCATTATGCGCCTCCACTACTCTTAAAATTGACATTTCACCTTACGGTGAATAACCTAAAACACCAACGTTTATCTGCAGGAAGTTTGAGCAACGTTATGGTTTGAGAGAAAGACGTCATCTCGTAACAGCGTTTATGCAGAGCTGCATTAATTTTCTGACTGCACTGCATTAAGAGCATTATTAACCTCAAAAAACCGCTACAGGATTGGCTAAATGTTCCTGCTCTTCTTAGAAAAAGAATGTCCAGCGGAACTTCCGGTGGACAGTCACGTCTCAATCATCGATAAGAAAAATATTTATTTTCCCGGTTCACAAAATAAGAAAGTTTATAACCATGTGGGCCATCATTAATTTTAACGCTTTTTAAAATGGCTATTTTTTGCAGCAGGTTGTGCTAAATTCAGTGCGCTATGATGTCAATAAAGTTTATTGCCTCCTACAGCCATATGTACTGAGTAAATTATTAAAGAGTAACGCAACCAATTTTAGCTGTGCCAAAATTTTGCGGAAATTAACTTTGAAATGGATTGAAACTAACGCGTGACAATTGTTTGTTTTTAGCAAAATCGACTTGAGAAAATGGTTGTAAACACAAGTCCCTCAAGCCCGGTAGATGTCGCTTTCGAGGAGCTTTTCGAAGGTAGGTTATAATAATAATCAACAGCTGGTCTTCGAGCCGTAAAATTATTCGAGCAAACGCCTGTAAACACGCATAAATTATCACGGTCCGCTACGTGGGCTAGAATACATTACAAAAAATGTCACGCGAGTTCAAGCGTTTAAGAGAAACGAGCATAGTATTGAGAGCTGTGCTTTTTCACGGTCGAGGAAAAAAACATGTAAAGTCACTGCCCTGTAGTGTAATTACCCCTATAACAAGCTCTGGTTGAATGGAGTGTCGACCCCGAAAAATGTGCTGAAACACGACTTCCAGATAAAAATATTGGCTTAAGTGAATTTATAAATAGAGCTAAGTCATTCAATTGACGTCAATGGCCATGGAGTCTGCCGTGGGATTGGACAAAACCTCGAGCACGTGAGACAGCAATGCGTCACAAATGCGTTCAGTGGCGTAATTTGTACCACTTCAAATATTCAGACTGTTGATAAGCTGTTATAGTGTTACTCGCTCATTCATTCATAACACGTCCGTCCTTGCATCTTTCTCTCACGCGACAATCCCGACGAGACCGCTCAATCGAGTCACAGAAACGGTAGGTTAAAGTTTTCACACTTCAACAATGATAGGTAATTGGGCCTCAGCTCGAGTCTGACGATCACAACGCGCAATTTGAGGATACTCCCGTTTTGTTTAAGAAGAATATGTGCCGACTACGCAGAAACCATCACCCTCGTGTGGTGGGAATTCGAAAATAATACGTCAGCTCTATTAGCCCGCCACGCCTCCTGGGAGATTGACAGGCACGCGGTTAAAAACTTGTCCACTAAAAATTTTATTTCTCATTTCTCTCCACAGTTATCCCGGAGTTAAAGATGTTCACCCCCGCACAAGTTGTACCAGGTAATCAACCGTATACAGTGTCGTCTTGCTTATATCCCTGAACAACAACCCACGTACTGAATAGGGTGAATTTTCGCGCGCATAAGAGCAGACAGTGGATCACTGCGGCTTTTTTTAAACACAGTTTAAAAAACTCATTTTTGACTTTATCCTATACGGCGGTGGTACTATTAGTTGCAGTAAGGAGTAATTTGTAGAAGAATCATATGTAGTCTTTTAGTTTCTTGGTTACAAAACAGCGGAAGTCAAAGAAAGTTAAGTATTCAGGCCCACGTAAAAAAATAACGCCATCAGTTAAAATTTGACAAATCTAAAAAAACATAGTACGAGACTCATTAAGACCTGAAATAGACTTAATGTAGTTGTCATGAAAAAAAAAGATAGTAGATAAGAAGAAAATAAATCCACGGGTGCCTTCAATGATTAATCGAATCGTGTCATAGGTACGCAAGGTTACCGACAAGCAACGTTAACAATTTAAGGTGGGCGGTTGTGGTTTTGTTCATCAAAATATAGTTTTGGCCTCTTAGCGATTCCTCAGAATAGCTGTAGGCGCTCAAAAAAGCGCTCTTGTATGCGCTGTAACTCGGCTTATATTTCACTGGAGTTTTAATGTTACTTTCACTTTCTAGTAAAGAAACATTGCCTTAAATGTCCATTTCTTTTTATATAGGTGCCGACCACGCGGACCAAGATAAGCTAATGGCTGGATCTCTGGGCCTTGAGGAAGGTAATACGTCGTTTATTTACCTGCAATAATTTACATATTGACAAGCGAGGTTAAACCAGCTGAGCGTAGAAAGTAAGGATTTTCAAAGCCGTGTTTATACTTTATATTAAAATACTTGCTTGCCTCGATAGCCGGCCAATCCCTGTGAAAACGAAACTGCTTCTATGTATTTAGTAGATCACAAAGAACGAAGAGAAACGTGCCAAAAAAACTTCTAAGTTTTAATTAACTAAACAAAGAAAATTCAAAATTCTTTCTTCTTTTCACATTTACAATTCAATTAGTTGGTAAGCGCGCTCAAGTCTAACAGATATTTACTTTCATTTCTATAGCTCGTATGTACAAAAGCGAGCCAGACTTGCGGATCAAGAGTGAAACATTTGGACCTTCAACTCATACCTCTTTCACCGAGGTCTCCAACTGGTTACACTGTAGCATGCAGTTGGGGGACACGCGAAGTCACTCACAAACACGAGATCCTTTCCTTGCGCGCGATCAATACGCCTTCCAAGAGCAGATGGACAACTTAGAGTGGAGGCCGCCGGTGCTTCAAGCCATGGCTTTAATCAAACAAGAAACCAACTCTGAAATAGACGAGATGCTGATTAATCAGGCCCAGAACGTTTGTCAAGTGGGTGGTCGACGAGAAGCGAGTGAAAGCCAATGTAAAGTGTTCATGCCTTCCTTTTGGGACGCTCAGCTCGTGAACGACTGTGAGCCCTGGTACGATCTGGACACTAGTCCCTTCTCTCGCGAGAAACCGTTCTACAGCGGGCTGAAAAACGGCTTCGTAAAAAGCGACTTCAGCGACAACTTTTTCAAAGACCCTGAATTCAAGAAAGATAACAGCGACATGACACAAATGTCACTGGAGCGAGACTCCGAGAGCCCCGCGAGTTTCTCAAGCGTAGACAGCCCGCCCGACTTCGCGTGGAGCCCCGCGCGACGAACAGATGAGAGGACTTTCAGTTCAACAGAACACAAGAAATTCGCGATGCACAAGCATAAGACAAGCTTTAAGAAGTCTGGTCGCCCACGGCTATGTCAATATCTACTAGAGTTGTTAGAAAATCCTGACAAATACGCCTACATGATTGACTGGGTAGACAAAGAGAAAGGAGTGTTCAAGTTCATCAACTCTGCCGAGGTGGCGCGCATGTGGGGCCGAAGACGAAACAAGCCCTCAATGAAGTACGAGAATTTCGCTCGGTCACTGCGAACATACATCGCCAAAGGAATTCTTACGAAACCTCGCAGCAAACTCGTGTACCAGTTCGCTAAGTTCAAGAGCTGAAAGTTCCAAACAAGAACCGCGAGTGTCAACACCCAATAAATAAAACGAAAAGAAAGAATAAACACTCTTGCTTAGTTCAACATGCAAGGGAACAAGAAAAGCAACGCAGGTCCTTGCCACGTCCCATCAGAGTTGAAGAAATTGACGCAAAGAGTTGAATTTTCATGGACAAGAGCTTCGGAGACTTTTCAATAGGTCTGAACTGAACTACTGAACTGAGTTTTTTTCAATTATAGAAAAATGAGAACACGTCTTAAAGAGTAGTACGAACTAGGAGAGCGCCAAGGCCTAAATAGAGAATTTCTGTGTATCGTTTCAAATTAGCAAACTTAAATTTCGAGATGTTTTTATTCTAAAATAAGAAAGCACCTCTTATACAGTCTTTCGTGTTAAGTTGTATTATTTTCGTGTTCCACCTAAAGGAAACTTTACAAATTGTTAACGTAGAAAATTAAGAAGAAATAATGAGTGAATCAGAGTCATCAACTTCCCCCATTCGTTGAGTCATCTCCACGGTAAAAAAGCCATACAGAAGTGTGTGCCAGACAGCATAACACATTGATATAGTGCTTGCTTAAATAAAGTCAAGCGAACAGTATTTACTATGTAAAAACACACAACAATCATTGAGATTCTGACCATGTCAGACTTTGTGTTATTAGCGTGAAGTTTTTCAATTTTTAGCTTTCGCATAATTCTTCAAAAAAAAAGGTAAACCAGCTGGCCAGTTTGCTCGTCGAAACAAGGTCTTATATAAAATTGAAAACTGAAAACCTCAATATTTCCATGGTAAATATATTTACCACAAACAACATCACTGCCAATTCCTGCTTCGTAGAGTTAGAAAAACATTGCATCTAACTATAATTCGTGACAGTGAACGAAAGGGTAACAATTTCTCGTAAAGGCACGTGTATTTAGTGGAAAAGTAGTGAAGCAAGAGGTTTAACTTTACATAGAATGTGATTTTTAAATGAGTTATTAATATTTGACATTGCAGAGTTTTATAAAAAGTAATATTTGAAATTTTATTATCTTATAAAAAAGGTAACATATATATTTGTATGGCAGAAAAACAAGGCAATAAAATCGAAAAAGAGTGTTACAAAACTGTGCTTGCATTCTCTATATCAACTCGTGGTTTTAATGCCCATCAGTGGCAGTTTGCGTTTTTTCTCGGTCACGCAGCCCTGGCTAAATGTTTCATAACAATTTTATCTAAGCCCTCAATAAACAGCATCGTTATTTTTTTTTCGATATTTTTTAAGGACACGTTTAGAACAAGGTTTATAAAAAGGCTCGTCAGTCTGATGAACTTTAAAAGAATAACAAATTACTGACCATACCTCCCTTAATTCGGTGGGTTTAACTAAACTGCACATCTGAAAGGAATAGTATTTATAAATAACACTGATAAGTAATCTCATTTCAAAAAAAACTGATTCACGAATTTTAGGAGGGCCGGATAAAATGAAATTTCAGTTTTTACAAAGGAAATGAAATGATTATTCCATCACTGATAAGCGCTAGTATCAAAGAAATGGAGATCGCAAAATACGCCCATTTTTAAACACGGTCTGGAAGTTCTTCCTCGCCATTATCATAAGTAACACAGGCAAAATATCAGAGAATCACCAAAAATTGTGTTCTACTTGTCAAAAAGGTTTATTATGAAACTTATTCTCTACCATCTTGATTCACCTATCAAAAGATAAACCTATGTTTAGTATACACGTCTGGGAGATTCTATAATCCAACCAATACCAGTTTGTGCTAAGCTACTAAGGTACTTTTCCGCTGTTTTGGAAATGTCAGAAGATACCATGGAGTCCAGTACGCTATGCCCTAAAGTAGAACAACAGAGAAAATGGCGCGCTAAATAGGCAACAAAAGGCTATTTGTTACTTGGCCCAGAATAGGTTCCTAAGTTTGGCGTGACAGGTCTAATTGCGGAGACGAACTTCATTCAGTCAGTCTAACGTCATTGTTTTACTTGTCCCAGATCTAAATTTATCTAGTCCTTACATGTAACCAAAACACAACATGCATTGGCTGTCATCAGGATCCAAACTTGAAGTGGGCTTGCCAGAAAAAAAGGAAGAGTCATCCAAGGCTTTTACTAAAATGACGCGAAGATCTAGAAAGCCGCGTGTGACTCGCGTGACAGAAATTCCCGCGAGACCTCCTCGCAAGACCGGAAGATTTAAGCTCTACGGCAACACCCGGTGTTTTTAATTTTCCTTTCCGTTTGAAAACAAAAGAAACTACTAAAGTGTTGTCATATTAAGGCATTTGAAATAATATTGCTACAATAAGACATATTTCGTATTTCCTATACAGTCTAATAGCCCGGATATTACGTCAAAGGGAAGTCCGGTTCTTTCTAAATGACTATTCGACCATCAGGGGAAGTTATCGTTTGATTGAACATCTCTTTAAAAAAAAGTTTGTTCTGCTTTCTATTTCTATAAATCAGTGATACTATGAATAAAGCAATAAAATTTTCACAGTGATTAAAGATTGGGTATCTACGGTAAATACAAATATCTAAATAATCTCTTATTGCATTTGACCAAGTGAGACTGGTCCTTTTTGTTTGCAAATAACTAACTGCACAGCACTCGTTTAAGATACACAAGACTAGACCCTTGATGTTCTACTTTGTTTTCAAATTGAATTGAAGGGCAAGACTGGGCAAGCAGCTTACAGACACTTTGTACTTAAATGAAATTATGTAGAAAACCCTGTTCTTGTTACCCAAACCCGTATTCATTAGTGAAAAAGTTTCATCAGCTTGTGCAAAGGCAAATTTAGGGCAGACGTTTTGAAGTGTACGAGCACATAAATCGTTCCTGTCCTTGAAAACCTGTCAAGAAAGTCTGTAAGTTCAAAAGGACTTTGTAAATGTCATCAGTCGCTGGTGCACGGATATATTCCTTTATTGCATGAAATTTTTAAAACCAATGAACTGGGGAGATAGTGGTCGTGCAATATTTCCTTAACAGCCGGATGCTGCGTTGGTGAAACGCAAAAACAAATTGTCTCATTTCGATAAAGCCCCATTTATCGAACACTTAAAAACAGAGTAAAGAAAAACTGACGACACTATAGAAATGCGACAATGATCTCTTAAACAGCAGTGCTTGATAAGTGAAAATACAGAATAGCATTTGACACGTTTCGGAAGCTACTGTACTCTGCTGTGATATTGCCTCAAGGGCATATCATTTCTGCTCTGTTGTGAACATGAATCTAGCTATTGCAGAAATTTTGGGATTTCTCCCCCTGAAAGAGATAAATAGAAAGTAAACTCTGTGAGTTACGGGTGGTGTGCTGGCATAGGACTCCTCGAGGAGGTAGGAAAACGAAAACCTTTGTTTTAAAGTCACTAAGAACATCAAAACCTTTCAATAGCTTACTCATCAAAATTTTACCAAATTCAAATAAATCCTATTTTTAGGTTTTCTTTTTATTAGCTTATTGGCTTTTTAAGGTATTAAAGTATAAGCTCTCCAGGTTTGTGTACAGCTACTTAATGGGAGGGGCAAGCCATAAGAGCAACCAAACCCTGCCACCTGCACTGAACAGCCTAGTCTAAGTCATATTTACCCGTTGTGTTTGTTGATGAGAGGACCGTACGCGTCTTTATAAGGCAGGTGGTCAGTTTTCTGGCGAAAAACAGGAGAGCAGAAATTAATTGTTCTCACTACAAATCGGTGTGAACTCTTAATTATAGGCGTGAACCAGCAGTACTGTTGATGTTATTGTGCTCCAACGGCGAGGTGCATTGAGCATCAATTTTACCCTTTTGTCTTCAAAAATGTTCCAAAAGGAAAAGACTTTCCCTGTCATAAAATTAAATAACTTTTGAATAAGAGGTAAAATATGTTCTTAATAATAAATAGTAAAACAGGAAAGAGCCGCTCATCAGCTTTCACGTAATGTTTAGTCATATTTTACATGTTTCAAGACCTCACGCCCATACAACACTTGGGATGAAAGCAACGCTTAACCTTATCTTTCGGTACAACCTTTGCTAATGTTTCTTGAGATGTCGCCTACGTGACAAAGTTTTAGCCCCTGGCAATTTCAACGTCACCTAACAAAAAAAGGCTGCCAAGAAGTAAATCTAAAAACAGCATCGAAAGGTTGGGCAGTGGCATTAGCTCATGGCAAAAGCATCTTCTTCCTGTTTACATTTGTCTCTTGCAGAATTATCATACGCTAACTAATAAGGCCATTAAGTAAACCTCGGCTGAGCCGCAGGTGTTTGGTGGAACCCAAGGTTATATTCTGCCTGGTGAATAATTTCCAAAATGAAAAACACGTTACATATGAGCTGAAGCAGGCAGATGATAGAATTGCCTTGACCGGTATGAGGGCTTAAAAAAGTCAATCCAAAGGTCGACCCACTCACTTGAGACAGAGAAACCCTGATATTATCAGCTTTAAGGTGATCTAAAAATGCTTGGTTTAATTGTCTTATTCAATTCCTTTTCTAAGGCACAGTCGCAAAAACCCACGTCTTAGTGAAAAACACACGCTAAAATAATGAACGTACAAATGCGCACAGAATGCTGGCCTTTCAACAGCAAGATAAAGGTCGACGTCAGTTTCATTCTCCAAGGTGTCACATCATAATCCGGGGTTTTAGAGCGATTTACCAATAACACTGTAAAATGTTTTAGTCAACTTCTTTCGTACAAGACGTCCTTCGTCCATGACACGTTGTCAGTTTTTAATCATGATATTCTAGTGCAGCTCCGTTCCTTCAAGACAGATTTAGTTCTTCGGACTGCATCTGTATGGATGGAGCGCGCTGCAACTAACAATTTGCAAAACAATCAATAATTGTTTTTCTTATTTTCATACAAGCATAGTGCTGATGGAAAATTGGAATTGAATAAACCACTGTTTGAAAATTTTTCTATGGGTGTTTTTGATCCAGTCTGTAGCTGATTGGGGAAATAACGTGAGAAGAAATAAGTAATAGTAAGTAGAGACTACGTACGGAGAGCTGATGAGTGGCGATAATTAAGCTGGCTGTTAATGTCAGACATATGTACTGAATACTTAATTACATCTTAATTCACCTTTCCCATGTCTGTGTAAAAAGTATTGATATACGCGAGAGAACGTTTAGTTCATTTTCAATTTATAAAAAGGTCTAAAACAAGGTACAATGACTCAATTATTCCCCAGGGTTTTATAAGGCATGAACTGTATATCTTTCCAGTATGTTTCATTCGTCGCACGAGCTTCGTAAGTAACAACTACCACAGTTTTAAAAATACAATCCGTAAGGGAGACTTTTCTTTGAAATTTAATCGCTCAATTTATTCATAATGAGTCAAACGTTACGTCTAAATGCTGTATATCATATTTAAAACAAGATCATGAAAGGCGTCAACAGCGTTACGAACGCAGTCGTTTCAGTCCTGTCTTCAGTGGCTATCTTCAGCTACATGTAAAGCGCTATTTCTATGATGGTCTAATTTAACGGCATATATTTTCGGTGTCTCATCTCATTCTTTGTTAACTTCACAACACGATGTTCATGACACTCGGTTCCGACTTGATATTTGTTATGTAAGTGGCAAGCTCTTTATTCAAAACATCTACTTCAGTTAGCGCTGTGTGACGAAGATTCCGCTCTCTGCAAGAGCTTCTCTTATCTGTTTTTGTATAAAATGGATCAACATGACGAATAATTTTAAGTAAACTCAAGCATAAAGTATAATACTTCTAAAAATCTGAATTTTAATGGCCCAAAACTGCCTAACCGTAAGATGCCCTCCGATTCGTTGCGTGTAGAAAGTCATCATTAACGCTGTCGCGTATTCTGTCTTAAGGGCTGTTGTTTTTTAGGTACAATTGATTTGACGATGGTCAAGTTATTATTGCTTTCCTAATGAGAAAAGGCTGCCTTTCGATTTTAAGAGTATCCAGTTTTCGATATATATGGAAAGAAAGCTAGTTGTGCACGACATTTATGTATTGCACTTCAACTGAGACTCCGCATGGAAATACAATTTCAGGGCATTTGCCATTGAGGCACCATCCCTGCAAATGTATAAACCCTAGTATCGTTCGTTACAACACGGAAAAATCTTAAAATCTTAAATGCTGTACTATAAAGGACTTCGCACATACAATTCTAACTGAAGTAAGTTTAGATAGTAATTTAAAACTTGAAGGATTGGCCAGAAAGTTTGTCCCAAGATTTATATGCGTCCTTCATTCATGTGTACATCTCTCCTCCCTGGATTACCTTTTGGATTATTAAACAAGTCTAATTCTGTTCCCAGTTGTTAATGCTATAACGTCCATGGAAAATCTAGTGGATAATGCAATTTATTCCCCTAATATTTATTTACTGGAAAGCGATTTATCAGGTGGATAGCCGTGTACAACCCAACTTCTACAACTGGCGCCAGATGTACAGCATTTTCTATCTCAATATGACTTGCATAGTCAGGAACACTGCCACATTTTCCTTGGTACATCAGAAGACATTAATCTTTATGGTTTAAACCGTACTTTGGAGTCGTCAACAGTGTATCCATGTTCGTCTGAGCTGATAGTTGTCAAGTTCAACTGCTTGCAAGGGCGCACCCTATATTAGCTAAGTCGATACAGGCAGAGCCGCTCGTAACCACTAAAAAAATAGGGAATTTACATAGCACACAATTTTAACTCTAAGTTACGATCGTAACAACTATCCATGTATAGTGAGGAGCCTTCTAAGTCGAAACTTAGAGCAAAGAAAGGTTTGACCCAGTTTATCGTCTTTCCTTTGGACAGATTTTTCCCCCCATGGATTACCTTTTAAGCAGGATGAAACCATTCTACGCTTACCTATACAGCATTTCCTATCTCAAGCTGAACATAGCAACATTGCCCATTTTCCTTAAGACACTCTCCGTGGGTTAAACACATGACGCTTTGGAGCCTTTAAGGTCATAAAGGGCTCAAACTAAGAAAAACAAACGTCAACTATTTAACGCGTTTCTCACTCATTCGTTCTCCCTCCTTTGCTTGCTTTGCTTCTGTTTGAACATAAAATCACGAAGTGGTGCTTAAGGAGAAAAAAAAGGACCTAAAATGGTGGAAAGTGAAATTAGACAGCAATCCAACTAGACTAAAATGCCTCCTCTATCGACACCTCCTTACCAAAACTAAGCACAATAAAATCCTCTTGATCCAAGAGTAACATCAAACCCCAACAACTTCACCACCAATTGTGCCCCCACGCAAGCAGGCATAAACCCTGCGAGCAGAGACTCTTTGATATTACAAGACTTATCTAGAAAGATCAAAGGGCCTCTGCTCGCAAGGTAGCAGGCATAATCCTTGCGACTACTTCATTCACTCAGTTCCTAATTTTACTTCCAGTGCAAAGGTGAGATCAGCAAGCTTTCGACATACATAGCGTTTATTTCAATCAATTGTTTTCTCCCCATCACATATAGAAGTTCGTGGGATTTCACTTAAAGTATCACACTGGTGATAAGCAATAGAAAATAGGGGAAACTGATTCATTTCTAAAAAAAAAAATAATTGTGGAAAGTACATTGGGCCTGACTGAGACGGTCAAACGAGAAAATTGTGGGAAAGTTATGAGTTATCAGTTTATATATAAGGTTTTCAGAGTTCAAATTGTGATGCTAAACCAGCTGCGTTCTGTTAGTTTACCAAATTTGGCTGAACTCTGATAAAAATGAGCCTTAAGTCACCGAAAATTTTTAAAAATTAGAGATAAAGAGAACTATTTCAGACGAACCGTAACAAAACAGTTGTTCCCCAACTACTTCCTACATCCTATTTATTTATTTATAACTTTATTATTATTATTTTGTTTTTGACAGTGTTAGCTTGAACGTATAACCTTAAATGGAATCTCACCAAAAAACAGTCTAACACTTTAAAACAAAAGGCCGGTGTTTCATAACAGTTATTGGCAATAAGCTATAAGCTTTTGGGTGGGTTTTCAGTACACTTATCTAAGAAAGTATATGGCGGGTGGCCCACAAAATGAAAGCGAAACTAACTTAGTAGCCTCACCGCTCGAGCCAATGTCTATCAAGTTACATTGCATACCATCACGTAGCATGTTCATTGAACAGAAATTCATCTCGCATGACCACATTTTGTAACTAAAGTAAAATATCACTCTATTTTTAGAAACTTCCAGTCTCAAGCAATCTTGAGCAAAGCTTAATATTATTCCAGAGCCATGACTTAACGTTCACGTTCAAACCCAAAAGGAGTTTAGTAAAGTCCTTTACCCCGTTAACCCGGTTTCAACGTGGCCCCTTTTTGCTCTTTTTTTTTGTGTGTGTTGGTCTTTTTTAAAATGTTGGAACCATTCCAGTCTAAAGTACCAGAAAATAAAAGCCTTCTTTCCCTCAGTTCCTTTAACAATTTCTCCGAAAAAATAGGCTCAAAGTAGTTTTCAATAATCCAATTTACGAGAAAAGACTGACAGGGAATTAAGAGATAATTAGAGTAAAACTGAAGAAATGTTGATAAGGCGCAAACTACAAGGCCGGAAATTTATATAGAACACACATAGATATAGCCTGCGTTGCAACCGGCCCACGCACTCGTCTAAACCATTAATATGGTCCTCTATACAGAAGGTTTAGAGAGTTTTGCAACGCAGGCAAATATAGATAGAGTCTTAGTCCCAAACTGACTACCGTTTATGAAACTGGAGTAGGTTGCTTGACTGTAGAAGTATAGGTCA
This sequence comes from Porites cylindrica, assembly GCA_964035525.1. Taxonomy (NCBI): domain Eukaryota; kingdom Metazoa; phylum Cnidaria; class Anthozoa; order Scleractinia; family Poritidae; genus Porites; species Porites cylindrica. Next base: position 30,504,863 of record OZ037780.1, read on the forward strand.
AAATATCATAGTTCTCATCTTATACTACAATCATCTTGTTCTACATGAAAGGCCATTGCCTTTAAGGAGGCGGTTGATCGTTGATTAGGCTACTGGTGCTGAGGCTCGGCTGTAAATTTCTTTTTGTAGAGCCTCGGATTGTGTTCTTCTCTATTGAATTGCAAGGTACCAGCAAAACAACAACAATTTAGTGCACCCAAAACAAGATATCAAAGTAATTACAAGTTATCAGTAATATTAATTAAAGAATAATTCTGTGCAATGTTCAAAATTATCCTTGCTTTAAGTAAGATTTAGCAAAATTAAGCGACCCATTTGTAATGGCGATCGCATTAAGTCATCAAAACTTTAACTGTAACCGCAACTTCTCTCGGTATTCGCAGCACTTTGAGAGGCATTGATTTAGAATTGCAGATAGCAAATTGTCGGTATCGGTATAAAAATAAAATCGATCTATTTTAACCTTTATTTTGTTACTGGGTCACTTTCGAGTTCCGTTCAATGCGAAAATAGAATGGGTGATAAACATATTGCCTTTAAGATAGAAAAGACTCGAGGCATCAACCTGGCGCTCACTTAGGTGGTAAATATAAAGTCTATTATAAGCTTGCTTCTTCGTTGCTTTATAGAAGGTGATATAAATAGACGATTACCTCGGATGACAAGCTCTCGTGGCATCCAGCTGGTTAAGAAGTTTGTTATTGAATGCTTTCAAAGGGTGCAGCTTGTTACAAAGGAATGAAAACCGAAAGTCACGAGTATGTGGTGTTATTAAAACGACTAAGGAAGTTCTAAAATAGAGGGCCTCCCCTTTCCATTTTCAGGGTCGGCCATCCATTTTTTTGCTTAGGGGTTAAATTCAAAAAACGGTTTATGCCATTGCGATGACAAATCGATCTTCAAGCTGCTAATTAAGGGACGGACCATTAGAAAACGTATTGGGGGGGGGGGGGGGGGGGTGCGGGCGAAGTACAAAAAGAATATTCGCGTAAGGGAAAATTAAATGAAAAAAAATTCATGCACGCCAATTAACCCTAAAAAATATTCATGCTATAGACTAAAAAAATTCATACAAGGAATTGGATAATGAAAAAAAAATTCCTGCGGCTCGAAAATTTCCCTCACCCCCCCATAACTTTTCTAATGGTCCGTCCCTAATTATATCAGCAATATTGAGTATAGCAACATGACACATTTTCTGTTTTATAAAAAGCATAATTTTGATTGTCTTTTCTTCACTAAAGAGCCAAAGTGTCCATCAGAGAGAGAACAAGGAGCACGAAATTATCCCAGAAATAACCAAAAAGAAGATATAATAATTGAAAACTGAGGAGAACGAATGAGAGACATTGAAGAACAAGCCCTCTATTGTTCAAACGTTATGTATTCATTCATGTTGTTATTAAATTAGTTCTGGAAACGGAAAATAAAAGCTGGCTGACCACATCAAACAAACGCGCAACAGTTTCATTTGTTTAAACGCCTGCCAAGTGTGACTCAACGTAATTGTTTCGCTTTCTAAAGAAAAAGAAACTAAACATTTCCGTTCGGCCCAACTCTCAAGAGTTCAAAAGATCTACGTAATGCTAGAGTCATGCAGGCTTATCGTGTTAATACAGGATAGTTCCGCATTTTTCAAATCGACGTTACATTACCGTTTTAAGTGAAGAAGTAATGGCTGCAACGCTTTAAACAGTTTAAGAGTGCTGCGTAAAGATGTAGCTAACACTGAGGCTTATTATAGCTAGACATTGGTAAAACCTTTCAATTGACGATATTGTACGAAATAGGATAACCCGATCATACTTGCGTGGTGATTTCTTATGCTAGGCTCACTTGATAACGTTTGTGAACTTAATAGTTCTAGTGAAAATCCTATATTCTCTAAATGACGTATCGAATGAAAGCCACCAAGTTCAGCCTTTATTACGTCATGGTTTTCAGTCATTTGCAACCATGGATTCTAAGTACACTATACTATTCTTTTTTTTTTCAAGTTTGTAGTACTGGGATGTTTTTCACATGAACCTTGTTTAAATGACTTTAGCTCTCCGGAGTCATCTCTAGCTCTGTGGTAGAGCATCTAGAATGCTAAACAGGTCTTAGGATCGATTCTTGTTGGATGGGAGAACTCGTAAATTTATTTATTTATTTATTTTATTTATTTATCTTTTTTTCAAGTCGCTTGTGTCACAGACATAAAACTAAAACATCATTTTCCATATATGCCTGCTTATTTTCGATGATTACATGCGCAAGAGCCATCTATCAACAAGGTCAAACAATACCGCTAGTAAATCGCTAGCGCCGATTCAAGAAGCTATATATTTAACTGGAAGTGGCTACTTGTACAAATTTCAATTCTTATAGTGGGAAAATTTGTTAAGCAATCACATGGTGTTCCATTCAATATTAATAATTTTGTTTGTCCCACTGAACAAGCGGTAACTAAGAAACAAACATCAAAAATGGGCAATGCGTTTTTTTGTTTTTTGTTTTTTTCAAAAATCAGAATCCATGGATTTAAGAATTTATTAACCGAGATATTCTGCCGAAAAGGATGGAGGTTTTTCCTCCCCAGATACTATTGATGGTTTGGAATAGCTGGGCAGTAGACTCTATATTGGCACGAAAACTTAATCAACTCAGTAGCTGACTTCGCATTTTTTTTTCCTCAAAGGTTCAATTTTCACTTATTTTGTTTCAACAGAAACTAGAGCACAAAAGGCGGTAAAAAGAAAAGTTGCAGAATTTGCCCCCTAAAGTTTGCAATAAGTTTAGGATATGTACATACTGGAAACTTCAGTGGCTTTACCCGTGATATAGTAGACCCCAATACCATCCTGTCGTTTGGTGACTTGCAAATATTCACGGCCGACAAATTTATTTGAGATAAATGTGAATCTATAAACCTGAACAATACTACCACCTCTATCAGAGATTTGCTTATTTTGCACTTTAGCATTTTTCCGTAAGGATTCTAGGATGTGAAAGCAACCGGCCACGGTACATGTTATGCTGATACATGATTGTCTGTACTTTGACAACTAGCATGCCACATAATATCTATACAGCTATCATCAGAATGGAAATTTGAGGGATAATTTAATTTCTGATGGCTGCTTGTGTGTAATTGTCAGAGGACGACAGTTAGGGCTGTCACTGAGATTTAAAGTTGCCGGGATGTAATAAGTGGGCTGGAAATTGAACATCTTTTCCTTTTGTTCCCTATGAAGGTAGCCAGCGGTCATGCTCATAATAACATGCGAAAATCCCCAGCCCTGGCCCTTAAAGACAATCTCAGGTAGAGCCTTTAATAGCGGGGGTATACTAACCGGAATTATTTTTCCCCAGTAGTACGCACTTTCATCAGTTACCTTTAGGTCACATGACATCTAAAAGCAAAACTGTTTCCCACCAAAAGTCTCTGGGGAAATCTTGCAAAATCTATGACATCAGCGGGTAGCATGCACTGTTTCTTGCTGCCAATGTTTGATTGCTTGATGGTACATAAAATTTACTTTCATGAATTTGTACATGCAGAAGCCTTATCTTCATGGGCCATCAGGGCTCGAAATTAATTTTTTGGATAGCTAACTAACCCTTCGGGTTAGAGGGCATTATACTACTACATGGGAAATTTCTGCAATCTGATTGGCTTAGAGCAGTGGTATTTCAGCTTAATTTGAAATACCTACATGTGAAAATTACAAACCTTTTGCGGGTAGTAGTATAAACAAATAATAGCATGATTTGTACGTGATATTTGGCATAAATACCACTCGTGATATTTCAAAGTTGTCTCAAATTTCACTCACCTAACGGCTCGTGAAATTACGTATAACAATTTCGAAATATCACTCGTGGTATTTATGCCAAATATCACTACAAATCATGCTATTACCTATACTAATAAAGTTTATTTTCCAAGAATCTGTTCTTGAAAAAACAATATTTAACTATTGAAAGTAGTACTAACAAATGGGGCAAACTAATGTATCCGAATACCATGGATTGGTTCAAATTACAGTGGAACCTTGATATAACAAACCTCTGTATAACGAAGTCCGCGGTATAACAACGATTTTCTTGACCCCACTGATAATAAAATGCATGCAAAAGAACCTCGATGTAAAGAAACCTCGGTATCGCGAACAAATTTTGCCAGTCCCTTGACCCTTTGATATATGGAGGTTCCACTATAATGCTCATTTATATTTTCTTATTAATTACGTTACACGAGGGCGGGAATTTCATCACAAACAACGCGAAACGTTTGTTTAGACTGTTCGAACTGCGGCCAGTTGAATGCCTTTTGCGACTCTTGGAAAGTTGTTTCTTTTTTCATACGCCCTCCGCGCGGGAACCTTCTGTATGGTTTGAAACTGTACTTCTTCTTTGTCATTATTATTAATCTTCCATTTCCTCTTCACAAATTTTGGGCGACAAACTTTTTCTGAAAAAAAAAATTATCTAAGCATCTCCCTACCTAATCTGTATAATAAAGATGTCGCACAATGCGAAAGAGCCACTTGCAAAAGATATATTGCCTGGTTACCTTGAGTTCTGTGAAATGCGCGTTTTTTGTGTTGTTTGATTATGCGGTAAGCATATCTTTCAGAACAATAAATTGATCGAGATAGAACACAATGTTATGCGAAAAAGAAAGATGTGTAAGATTTTCAATACAGAAATTTTCACTAACCGAGTAGGGATCAGGTAAGGCTCATTTTTAGCGACCAAAATTATGTTTGAAAGTACTAACCTTTGGTTAACGGGTTACCGTTGATTTCGAGCCCTGGCTGAAAAGAGTAGTGAAACAATTCAGTGATGATATCTATATGGGATTTAGACTAGGGAAATGTGCCAAAGCCAGTTCCAAGGACGGTAAACTGCATGGCCTTAACTGGAAACATAGTAACAGATGATGACACAGAAATACAAGAGTTGGACCAGGAAAGAGTATACACATACCTGGGTGTAGATCAAAATGATGGTTTCCAGCACAGCAAAATGAAACTGGAAGATAAGAAAAGAATATAGCAAGAGAGTACGATTGATCCTAAGAACTGAGCTCAATGGAAGAAACAAAATAGAAGCTATCAATAGTCTTGCAGTCCCAGTTGCGCATTTAATACATCATTGACTGTAAAATCTCAGAACTGAAGACGATTGACACAAAAACACGCAAACTGCTGAACATGCACAAGATGTTACATCCTAAAGCAGATGTGCAAAGGCTGTACATCCCGAAAAAAGATGGAGGGAGGGATCTGATTGAGGTAAAAAAAGCATTCAAAACAGCAACAATAGGGCTCGATCACTATCTGAAGCACAAAGAAGGGCAATTCAGGTACATGAACGTGAAAGATCTAAAGCCAACATTTCAATAACCAAGAATGCTAATAAGTTCACAAGGGAAGTAACAATGCCAGAGTTTGAGAACCGAGAAGATAAATCACTCAGAAAATGATCAAGCGCTAACACACATGTTCAAGTTCAAGATGGAATCAATGAATGAATAAAAGTGGAAAAACAAAGCATTGCATGGCCAGTATCCAAGGATCCTAGAGAAGCCTCATAAAGACACAGTCATCACCAACATATGGTTATCAAGTAATCTGAAAGGAGAAACAGAGGGGCTACTGGCAGCAGATAAAGACCAGGCAATAAACACCAGAAACTACCAGAAAGTAATATGTGGCCAGCAAGTGGAGAGCAAATGCAGAATATGTTCACAACATGAAGAGACAGTGGACCATAAAATTATTATTGTATCTGGATGTAAGGTATAAGCCAAAACAAAAGATCTCCAGGCACAATAAGGCTGCAGCCTATTTCTACTGGAGCATTTGTAAAGATCATGATATCGAGATTACAAACAAATGGTACTGGCATCAGCCAGAGACTGTGTTGCACATTAAAGACAACAACATCACCATTATGTAGGACAGGCCAGTCAATACTGATAAAACTCATAGCAGCAAACATTGTTAAAGATTTGTTGAATTCCTCCTGCAAACTGTGGAATCAGATAGAAACATCACACTGAGGGAAATCAAAAAGAAAAAAAAGTACAAAGACATTAGAACTAGAAATAGAGAGAATCTGGCAAATGAAAACCGAAGTGAACCCTGTAGTTGTTGATGCAGTTGGTACAGTAAAGAAGTGGATGGTAGAAACATCAAGAAAGTATCAGAGAGAGAGACTGTGACAGAGACCCAAAAGATCTGCATGCTGGGATCTGAACGAATCTTCAGGAGGGTGCTTAGTGTATGAAAGAATGATTGACTTGAGTGGCTGATACACAAAAAGAACACCAGCAAAGGCTGTGTCAGAAGAGGTAATAATAATACTTTAATTGTCATCTCCCCTTATGGTGCTTTTTTCAGGGATAATGAAAAAATATAATGGAACATAAAATAGTTAAAACTCAACTGGTAAGAGGCAAACCAGTTGGCTGTTTTACAAGTGTGGCCAAGGATTTGAAGTCGGGACTACCAAGAACAGTAAACCCAACTAGCAGCCAGGGAAGGACTTGAACCTAGGGCCTCTGTACTACAAGTCCCATGCTCTAACTGCTCGGCCAAGCTGCCTCACATTTCTATAATATAGAAAACGCAATAGATGAGTGTGAATAGGCAGCTCAAAATGCAAGCTCAAAGGTGAGCAGGACAATAATTTATAAATATACAGTGAAACCACTCCTTTGGGAGACCTCCATACAAGGGACACCTCCATTCAGGGGACACAAACTTTGGTCCCAAAAATTGTTCACATAATCTTTGCATCTGTTACCTCTAATGAAGGGACACTTCTATTCAGAGGAAAGGGACACTTTTTCTGGGTCCCAAAACCCAAGTTTAACCTCCATTCAGGGGACACCTTGGCACTAAAATAGTGACTGACTACAAGAGGTGTTGATAACATATACATTGAGTGTACACTTATCACAACGACAAAAACAAAATCTCACTTAAATCGATGTACTGCACTTGTACGGGATTTCAACACAGAATTTTGCAGAGGTAAGTTGAACATGTTTTTTATGCATTATCTAGCTGCTTGAAATATTGACTGCAGCAGATTCTGGGGCAGAATAAAAGAAATAATTTTTATTTGTATGTTAATTATTGACAATCCATTGTGCCACCTCCATTCAGCGGACACTTTCCTTGGTCCTGAGGGTGTTCCCTGAATTGAGGTTGCACTGTACAGTGTAAGTACCATGCTAGGAAAAATACTCAGGTTACAAAGTACATTCAAGTTTGTAATGGTAAAGGAAATACAAGATTTTTATTAAATATTGTCAGAAATAACAAAGTTGAAATAAAATAGAGTGATCCTGTATTGTTCCTTTGTTAAATATCATTATTATACAACTATTAAATGCTATAGTCAAACCTCTCCACAATGGCCACCTTGGGGACAGAAGAAAGTGGCTGTTGTGGAGAGGTGGCCTTTATCACAGGAAAAAATAACCGATTCCCATTTTTGGATATTTTAGGGTATTTAAAGAATACCCATAAAAATCCCAAATTTGGCAAAGTGAGACAAGTCCCAACCAGGGAATTCCCAACCAAGTTCCCTGATTGGGACTTGTCTCACTCTTCCAAATTTGGGATTTTTGTGGGTATTCTTTAAATACCCTAAAATATCCAAAAATGGGAATCGGTTATTTTTTCCTGTGTATGGGGAGGTGAGGATGTTATATAACAATTTTGCAACATGTTTATTTTGCTAAGTTCATGCTTACTGTATCTCACTGGTAATCCAATCAAATATAATAATAATATTATTATATAGAGATAAAATACACAAAAAACCTTGAATAACGTTTTGAAAAGCCATCGGGTCAACTTTCATGACCATTCTAGAGTTTTTCATCAGTCAGTGAAAAAAAATGGCCATTGTCGAGAGAGTATCTTGGCCGTTGGGAACACATTTTAGTCGCCGTTGCCATTGTAGAGAGGTGTTTGTTGTAGAGAGGTTTAAACAAGAGTCAATGTATGGACCGTTAATTTTGTGGACCAAAACCTAGTGGCCATTGTGGAGAGGTGCATGGCCATTAGTGGAGGTTCCACTGTACATTTTGGGATGCGTTAGTTTGAAGTCTTTGCTATGGAAAGCACTTACTGGGCACTTGCCAGTGAACATGCACTCCCTGAAAACATATCCTGAGGCTGGATACAAATTTAATTATAAACATAATGCAACTCACTTGAAACTCAATAGATTCCGTTCTTTGACATCAAGGCCAAGGTTAAGTCACTTGGGATGAAAAAAGGCTATTGGTGGCTGGGACAAAAGTTAAAAGAACAAGCGTTTAATAAGATTCTTGAAAAGAATTCATAATTTTCCAGGTTAGAAGGCACTTTGAAATTATTTTCAATTCCTCTTCTAAAATTCCAAGGCTGTCACTAAGAGCAGGGGGGCCAGGGATTTTCCTGGGTTACTATGAGTGTGAGTCCCAGCTACTCCTATAGGAAACAAAAGGAAAATAGAACCAAAAGAACTTCCTAGCTCCACAGTTCCCCTCCTACTTGCATATACCAGGCAACTTGAAATTTTAGCGACAGCCCTGAAAATTCACAGGTCTTGGGCTAAATTTAGGTTTGTTTAGTGGGTGCTTACACCATTCAAGTCTGTTGGTTATCCTGCTTACTTTTAAAGCTGCGACATACAGGAATTTCAGGTTGTCACTTCTCTCCAGCCAAAAGGTAGAAAACAATGATGCTGTGAACACCTGAAATATTCCAGGATTGCTTATTCTGTTATGACCAGCCACAGAAAAGATCAGAACATTCAAGCTAACCAAAAAAGAACCAAGTAGTTAACATCATTGCTTGAGTTTAGTTTTCCTATCCCTGATTGGAGTTTTCCTTGCAACACTATGGCTCAGTCAATTCCAAGCACAATCTTTTCTGCAATAATTATAACTAGTGGCTAGGAGCAATTTGCGATAGGTACTCTGCACGTCTTGATCAGATTATTACAGATTTTCTAATAAATATGGCAGTTACAGCTTATTTACTGGAAAATGCAATTTTGTTGTTATCCTGTGGTGGGGACCCACCTTTTCCAAAAAAATGACAAATGCCTGAAATGCCTGGGGGGGGGGGGGGGGGAGGGGGGCACTTGGCACACTTGGAATTGACTGATCAAGCCATTAAAAAATCCCACGGATATTTTTGGTGTTTACAGTTTTGTTAGTTTCATCAAAAAATACCTAGCCTGTGTATCTAGAGCCACCCCCTTTCTGGTTGTATACGAACTGAGTAACACGTTACTTAAGAGCAAACTTTTAACACAACCACAGGGAAAACCTTACTGATTCACTGTTGTTTTCAGTAAGGGCCCCTGTTGTTCAAAAGGTGAATAACGCTATCCATGGGATAAATCTCTATCCACTGGATAGTGCAATTGGTTTCTCTAATACTTTAATATCCACTGGATAGAGATTTATACGGTGGATACCGCTATCCAGCTTTTGAACAACTGGGGCCTGACCTCTAAAATCCATACCCGTTTTCAGACCTGGCCTTTAGGATCTACCATCAGAGTCGAACATGTCCTGTTATTTTGACTAAAGTGATCTGAAACAGAAGATTCTTGTAGTGAAACAAATAGTCAAACCCACCCATTGTTGTTTTTGATGTCAGAGCCGTCCCTGGATGTGGACCATAGGTTAAAAATGGCCGTTCAAAATAGGCGCGACGGAGGGCGCGATGGGAAATCTCCCTTTCGGGCCAAACCGCTGTCCTAATATGGAGTCAAAAAGTCACGCAGCACCAGTGTCACCAGACTATTTGGGCCTGCCTCAAAGAGCATTGGAAGGTCTTCCCAAAAGGGACTCTGTTTTTCGTGCCAATGCGTGTCGTCTTAAAAGAGTCTCTTAATGTTTTGATTGTGCCAATTATCGTGTTGCAGCAGTTTGCCGTTTTAGCGCTCCCTATAAACTGACTAGCTAGCCGAGCCTGCGAGCATTGAAGTTCTGGGGGCGGTAGGCAGGGAGGTCGAAGAGGAATACTGGAACACGGGTGATAGCGGAAACTTAAACTTTAGTTGGAAAAATGGATTAATACCCTTTTAGTAGGCAATAATGGAATAACGAAACAGTTTTCGAGAAGCCGAAATAATGGAATAATGAACAAACCATTAGTCCATTAGATCAAACGTGTACAGCGCATGAGTCGATCTACTGAAACGACACGTGAGAAAAAGTCAGGAAAATAAGTAGAAGAAAAAAATCAATCGCCATAAACATTATCTCAAATAACATGATAACATCCTTGTAGGAGTGGAAGGTTAAAAAAAGGTGTTGCGAGTCTATTAAAACAAACAATCAACCAGCAAATATACATAGCCTGTTCCAGTTCCGAAAATAAGCCCCGGGGCTTGTAGTTTTCAAACGCCCTTTTTGAGGGGCTTATTTTTGGAGGGGCTTATATTCGGAGGGCTTATCTACGGAGGGAAATTTGCGTTTCAAAATCGATTGGGCTAGCCTTATGGTTGGAAGTAAATTTACAGTTTTTGCTTTGTTTTACTTTGTATTTAAGGGCAATTTTCCAAGTACAAGCCCCCGGGGGGCTTATATTTGGAGCGGCGATTTAACGGAGGGATTTTTGCGCTACCGGACTGGGGGGCTTATACATGGAGGGGCTTATTTTCGGAATTTTACGGTAGTCGGGTCGACTGCTGAATTGAGATTAGAGCGAACACGAAAATAACACGGGAGGAAACTGGGGAGCCAACTATTCGCGTGCCTTTTACTTTCGCGTTTCCCCCCACTATCTGCGAGCCTGGTACAGGCTAACATATACATTATAACTAGCCGGTAGCCTTCCACTTTTGTTTTAGAAAGATGACTGAAAACACCAGCGTGAATTGCGCAAACAGAAAGGCATCAACTGAAAGCTGTCCATATCTTTCCTCGCGATAGGCTTCTATCATAGAGACCTTTTCCTCATTTCTCTACAGTAAGCAGACAAAATGAAACGAAATCGCTGCTTGGGTCACTGATAGCCTGAGGAAGCTGCTGACATTTCCCGACTCCCACAACTGCTTTTCCCGTGAAATGACGTCTGAGGGACGAGCGCAAAAGTCCCATACTGATGACGTGTCACTACTCAGAACTGGGTAATGCTTCTGATTGGTTGAAAATTTGCTTCGTCAAACCATAGTTATTAGAGGAGACTGGTTATGAAAAGCGGCAAACATCAATGATAAAAACAACAGTGCTGCAGTTTATGTTCAAAGCACCGTGAAAGTGCACAATCCTTTGTTTTCTGTTGGCAAATTGTTACGGAATAAATTAATGCAACTTTTTTATTGGTCAATACAATCAAAATGATAGGAATTCTTTTGAACGTTGTGCACTTTCAGGTCCACAAAAACATATAACAAAGGAGTCTGACGGGTTTCATAACCATTCCACTCAATTAACTATGGTCAAACATTATTTGGCGCTTCAACATTTTTTTAACGTTACATAGAAAACTGAGAAAAAAAACAATAAATTACCTCACAAACGGATTCAGATTTCATATTGACATTTATTTTACTTGTAGCACTATTTCAAGAGGTTACTACAAAAATTACAATACATTACAAAACAAGGAAAAATAAAACAACAAATTACACGTCACCAAAGGTGAAAAGTGCGCAGTGACCAAAGGAGCTTAGGCTTTCGAGTTGGTCACTGCCACGCGTGCAACTAACTGGCATAGACAGAACCGTCACGCCGCCATCATAAAGCAAATCAGTCGTGCGATTAAGTTTTTGAGACTAGGACCTAATAATGACAATTTAGCAATCAGAATAAATAATACTTAGTAAATCAACTCATAAATAAATTCAACTTTAATTCAAATAATCAGTTTTTAGTTCCGATTAGTTACTGCTAATAAAAAGCCCAGCCTAAGAATTCTTAACGAGGACATTGTACGAGACATCTTCGAAAAACTGAACATTTTAATGATCCCATCATTCCCGACTCGCCTTTTGGCAAGGCGGGCTGGGTCGTTCTAGAGCTGTCAAAAGATCAGATAATTTATGCATACAGTATCAAACCAAAAACTAACTCTTGTTATTGATACTTATCAGCATGCACATGTATATTAGCCATTTAAACAAAAGGCGAAGTGTATCTACCTAGAGAGATATTGACAGGCAACTTTGAGCTCAGCTCTTCAACCTTAGTCCATCAGAATCTTGAGACTCTGAAAATCTGTGTTTTGTGAAAAAGGAAGAACCAAAGATGGCGGACTGCTCAGGTCTGGATACAGGCCCCGTCACAAAAACGCAAAGCTATTTTGTTGTCATAATGGATAAGGCGCGGTTTACACGGGTAATTTAACTGCCCCAAAAGAGCGGTGATGATTTGTTTACGGCTATTTGAGCTCTAACTGCATGCGATTTCAGGAAAAGCGGTCTCGAGATTGGCTTACAAGTTCAATTTAGGTAATTTCAACACTTCCGCACCAGTCAAACAACTGACTATAATTATTATAGCCCTTTTGCATTAAAAAGAAAAAAATTAAATACAAAAAAGCCAGAGGGTCGGGGCAAGATAGGCGTAAGAGGTAAAGGTTACACAGATTCAATAACATTTTCAATGTTATATCAGTCTGTGTTAAAGTTTACTCATGAGCCGATTCGAAACTTCAACATCCCCCCGGGGAGCCCCGGAGCATTTACACTTCTTAACACAGGCCTGTGTAGTGGTCAAATGCTGAGTGATATTTCGAAATTGTTATACATAATTTCACGAGCCGTTAGGCGACTGAAATTTGAGACAATTTTGAAATATCACGAGTGGTATTTATGTCAAATATCACGTACAAATCATGCTATTATTTGTTTATATTACTACCCGCAAAAGGTTTGTAATTTTCACATGTAGGTATTTCAAATTAAGCTGAAATACCACTGCTCTAAGCCAATCAAATTGCAGTAATTTTTCATGTAGTAGTATAATACTAGAAACTGATTATCCGTCTGAGAAGGATAATTCGTCTCTAGTATAAATTCGGCCATTGTAAAACACTCTTTCGACTGACGCTACTAGCCATAAGCAATTCCGATTTTTTTTGTTTTTGTTCTGGGCGATGTCAGTAGAAACTGTCCCAAGTTTTTTTGTAAACTATTTTTCTCCCTCAAATCTTCCAGAAAAGTTCTTTTTTTTGTTTAATCTCAATTGACATCGCTATTCATCGACATTCTTGGAAGTGAGTGTACCGCAGGCATCTCTCCTCTAGGGCGTTTGTGCAACGGAGAGACGCAAACGACATTATATCACTTGCAAGCAAAGAGACTTGCTATGTCGGCAGTTCGCGATCACCCTCGAGAGTGTTCTAGCAGCCTGCTAAAGTAGAACTGGTTTAGCAAGAGTCCTTGAACTGCATTTCGAACGGTCGTTTCGATACAAGTTTATTCAGTCGAGGTGTACATAGTTTCATCTACTTGGTTTAATTAACGAAGAATATTCACCGATAACGTTTTTTTTGTTCACGCGCGCGCAAACGATTTCCAATATCAAAGCTTTATATCCATCGAAGATCAGAACACAGCGCAGGAAGGTATGTTAAGAAACCATAGATCCAGAATGAAAGAAACACAGGAATAAGGAATTCACCAGTGTGACCGGGAGTCATAAACGTGATGGCAAGAGTTATCCATATCCATGCAAAGCCTCGTGATGTGGCATTTAGGAGTGCCGTGGAGTATTTGAGCTGATAAAGGCAGGATGCCTGACTGGCCAGACGGAGAAGGGCCTAAAAGCAAAAGGAACAAGGCACGGACATTATCTCCTTTACTGACCATTTTGCACCTGAAAAAAAATCTTTTCTAGTTTCGTTCCGCCCTTGCCTTTCCTTCAGTTGTCAACTTGGTAAGATAGTTTGCGAATTTTTGTTGACCAGCATTAAACGTTTAAAATCTGCAAAACGATGTCTCTCCCACATTAGACTACGAAGAGTAGTCTCTTATTTTTCACGTGAGAGCACGCATGAGAACGATGGAGGAATTTGCATGATTTTACTTTTTCGCTCGTTGCTGGTGGCTCAGAGGAAAGAAGGACAATCACTCACAAAACATTAAGAAATATTAATCATCCAAACGAGCGGAGTACGGGTAGCTGGGTGCCAAAATGCGAATGGGCAAGTTTTGTAACAATTTGAGTTTTTAACAAAGAATTTCTCATTTAAAGGAGTACCTCCATGTAATATAAATGGCTAAAATTTTCAATGATTTTTTGATATGTACGGAGATGTTACAAGCAACAACTTAGTCCAAGGAGTGACGGAATAAATATTAAATGTCTATGCCACAGGGCAATACCTATAAACCAGTTCGCCTTAAAGATTATAATAATTCAAAAACAATTATAAATATTTTCACAACTTCTTCCATTGTTTTTGTAACCAGTATTTTCACACCTCACCAACTTACCAGAATAAGCACACCAATAACGTGATTGACCTTTACTCTTTCAAAGAGCTCTGTTCCAAGCAATCGCAATTCACCCAGCAGTAAAGCAATGAAGGGAAGACACATAACACAACTAAAATTTAAATGGTATAGCAGCTCCGCCAGTGTAGCCTACAACAAAGGCAGAATAACCTGACTCAGACAAATAACATTCAAATGAAGTTTGGTTAACTGGCCTCCTATTAAGCAGCAACTCTTTATTTGGCAGCCAGTTGAAAGACTCAGAGTCTTGGCCCCGGTTCACAAACGTTGGATAGCGCTATCCACAAGATAAATCTCTATCCAGTGGATAAGTATCAAGGAAACCAATCATTACTCTATCCAGTGGGTAGAGATTAATCCGGTGGACAGCGTTATCCACCTTTTTTAAACCCTTTAATCCCCAAGAGTGACAAATATCAATTTTCTATAAACATCAATACATCAACAAAAGAAATGGTTATGAGAATACCTAAAATGATCACCAAAGGGAAAAATGCTTTGATCTCTGATCAAATTATTCTCAACTAGTTAATCAAATGAATAGAGGTAAGTGTAGAGAATTTGATTGTGAATGCTGAGGCATAAAGGGTTAAAAGTATTGGTACGTGATCATTAAATTTTTTGTCCCTTCGCCAAGGTAGCGTGCATAATAGGGAAATCTTCTAGTATATAGGCTCGATTACCAACCGCTGGTCAGGAAATGAGCCCATGCTCCTCGCCAGAACAGGACTAAGAGAGCGGAGGAAATCAAGCCTATCCAGTATGTTGCACAAACCGTAACTACATTGCCTCGCGGCAGACTGATTGTGTTACCAAGATGTTGTGTAGTTCACCCAATGTCTTCTTGGGTCTAAGCACCTGACACACTGTATTTCAAACTTTCCAAGATTTTACTGGTGTGATATCTCATGCTGACCATGAACAAGCTACCCTGTGAACAGGGATGTATTTCTGGCTGTCGCTTCTCTTAGTCGCTTACTTTTCCGGTGCAGAAAAGCGATGACAGGAACACATCTGCATTCGCAGGCAATGAACAGGCATGACAAAACACCCTCTAAAACATAGAAATTCTCTAGCTTTAAGAATTCTGTTCTTGACTAACATCCAATTGCAAATTTTGGGCGACAACCTTGGGCGTTTTTATAACATTAAACTGGCTTTTCAACGCCGACACAAGTAGATAATTATAAAGTGCTCAGTTTCAGGACTTTAAAAACTGTTTCAGAAACTGCAAAACACTGAAACTGGTTTTACATGTACTGCTAATAGGTCAGATGTTTTAAGACCTTTGAGTTAGCATTTATCTCTTAAGATAATATAAACAAGTTTGTGAAAGGATTTCCACAAGGTTACACACCCCTTTGTATTCATACAGTCAAACGTATCCTCACAACAATGGTCACCTTAAGAACGGAGATCAATCATGGAGGTGGCAATCATAGAAAACGTAAAACAAGAGTGTACAAGTGTATGTATCCACCAGGATAGTAATCAAAATGTGGTTGTGAATAAATAAAATTAGTAAATTCACAAACATACCTGGGATAGACATTTCTTTGCATGGACTGTGAAGAAAGCCAGTGAAACAGCCATCATGAAGCCAAAGACTCCATCAGTAAAAGACATTTTGTAATAAGCATAAGGATCTTCCATTGAACAAAATAGCACCATGACAAATGCACTTGACATGACCAGTAAAATAACAACCTTGTCAGGGTAACACTCGCGACTTGTCAGCCATGAAGCCAAGAGAATGGCAGGAGGTGTTAAGGCAATGTAAACCTACAAAAAGAAAAAACATTGAGTTCCTGTCACCTGCTACATGTAGCCTGCACCACACACAAAACTTAACTCTGGTTAAGTCCACCTGCGAAACAGCATTAAAATCCTTGTTCTGGCCCACACCTGTGTACCTGGATTTGAGTACCAGCATGATTGGCCTGATAAAAAAGCCCTTTTGATTTGCCAATCAAAATGAAAGGAAATTCCAAATGCACTTCTGGTGATTCATTGTGTCCGTTGGGGGCCCAGAACAATGATATTGGCGCTTCTTCGCAGACGTTACTAACCGAGGTTAAATTACGTCTGCGACACAGGCTAGCCACTTTCTTGCTTCCTATTGTAGTTGCATATTACAATTAAGAGGCCTAACAACTCTCTCTTCCATGTTAAACAATCACTGACCCTGCTACAATGTTAAGAAAATTTCCTCTTGTTGAGAAAATGGGACACATCAAAATGATCACAATAACTAACCATGTACAAGTACAAGAAGAACAAAATAATAGGTTTGAAGGAAATTGGTTTCACTTCACTGTGAATCCATTTATTTCCACAGTCAATCATGAAGACTACATCTGATCACATCTGCCAACTTCTTTGGAGTCAAAAGAGTCAAAAATGCGATGTACATCACTGTATATTTATTTGAATAGAGTACTAAGGATTTTTTAAAGGGCCTGATCACATCAACTCATAGATTTCCAGAGACAACCTAAAAATTTTCTGGTGAAGATGTTCTGAGAAGTTCTGAAGATCACAATTCTGAACACTGCTTTCCCTTCTTAAAATAAATTGAAGATTTCCACGAGGGAAGAGTGAAATCTTTACCTTGGACTTCAATTTTGTCATATTTGTAAATCAGTTTATTCTAAACTAAAACTGTTTTCCAAAAATATGTCAGTTGTGAACAGGCAAAAGTTATCCTTTTATCCATATAATGTAGACTTGCATACAGCCATGCCTTTTACTTCACAGTCCATGGGCAAAAATTCTTTAGTGTGATCAGTTTTTGTACAGTCAATCCAGGACTTTACAGACAGTCATCATCCATTAAGTCAAGTTATTGCGGCTTTTTAATTGTTGTCCTCTATATTAACAAGCAGCTTAATTACTGTATTATTAGTTGCTGCGGTAAAAACTACAGTCTGACTATTTTCCCAATATGTTGTATTTGACATACACGTACCCTTACCCTCAGACGTACAATTAAAGCCATACCCCCTCCGTGGCACAAGGGGGTCGGATAAGGGGGGGGGATGGACCCCCCTTCCCCTTGAGTTTTTGATAAGTTGCAATATTTTGAAACAATTTTGCCTTCAGTGGAACACCTTTGATCTTCTCTACAAGATGAGGTATATTTTATGGGTGGTGGTGCTGCTGGAGGTCTCATAATCACCATCTTGGATTTATTAGAAATCAGGTAAAAACAGTGAGAATGAATAATTTCTGGCGCTGAACATGTAAAATAACACATAAATAATTACTTTGCATCATTTTGTCCACAGGTTTACTTTTATTCCTGAAAAAAGTTGAAACAGCATGCATTTTCACTCAAAAATGGCTTGACCACCTGCTACTTATGGCGTCATATCTCATAACCATAGTAACTGACAACCACTAAACTTGTCTCAAGATGTGCACAAGGGATAAACGAACATCTACAGAAAACTTCAGGTGCTGATGTCTTATCTTCTAGGAAAAAAATCAGAAAAGCCTTATGGGAGGGGGCATGGCAATCAGCAGCCCCCCCCCACCCCCCCCCCCCCCATTGTACATGTACGTCTAAGGGTTAATACACACGGTAAGGGTTAAAATGCTCTTACTGAAATTCTCCTCAATAAAACTGTCCATATTCATGAATTTCTTTCTTTACTTCCCAACAATGTTTGCCCCTTGATTTCAAGATATTTTTCCCATATTTAATCAAGCAGTGGATTTTAGCCATTCATTCCGACAAGTCGTTTAAAAAATTAAAAGAAATAATTTTCACTTACAAAATAATGTATAGTGATAGTTGTATCATGGCATAAAAGGAAACAAAAATATAGTACACATCACTTTTCGCTACCTTCACATGCAGAACGAAAACACATTTTTGATACGTTTCATGTCTTATCAGTGGTTATTCGGAGTAGTAGTTTTAACTAAAACTCATAAAAAGTGCACTTTCGTTTCCATTTCTTGCTTGATCTTCAGAAGGCCCAGCTACCTGGCTAGTAAAATTACTTCTTGCAATCGTGACTATGTTCACGAAACCTGGCCCGTTGGCATGTGTTAGAGAAGTTTTTGGTCCTTAAATAAGAATCAACCTAAAGAAACTGACAAAATGTGTCAACAAATAAACAGCCAGAAAGGGACCTTGTAAGTTTCTATGTTTTTTTGCTATCATTTGCAAAGTTGTTTAAGTAAGTGAAACTTTAGTTCTCTTCATAATGCTTGCGCTGGAGTAAGATTACAAAAGCCTAGAACGATTAACTTTACAACCCAAATGTTTCAGCTGATAAGGTTACATAAAAACAAGACAGACATAATTTGGAAATTTGATGGCGAAGCAGCCAAAACCTTACGTGAATAATGAGCTTGACAAAAGTTTGCACTGTTGTAATAAATTCTACCACATTTTTGTGAATGAGTTAGTATTCATTTTCTTTTTTTTTTAAGAACCAAAACCACTTTGACTTGAGGAAGTCCCCGTTTAAAAATTCTGGAAATTCCTGGGGGGAAGGGGGGTCATCAAAGACCCCATTGGAACAGAAAATCCTAGGGGGTTAAGGGGTGCAAATCAAAGTGTCTTCAGTGGTGGGGGTATCGATATTTTCTGGAACCACACAATCAGAGTCACAGGAACCAGAACGTTTCCATTTCTTCTGACTCTGTCGCTTACGTTCCGCTTATGATCTATTGAAAACCCGATTGCCAGAGTCGGGTAGCAGAAGCAGAAGGATAACCCAATCACTTATCAGCATGTTTTCAAAAGATCATAAGCTCTACACTTCTGATTACAACCCCATCTCCAACTCTGTTGCTAGTGAAAACCAGCCTTAAATGGCCAAGAAGAAAAATGTATTATGTGGTTAATTAAGGCCTTATTCCAGTTACCCCTTCAGTTACATAATAATTATTATGACTGTAATTCAATACAAACCAAGTAAGATTCTGAGCCTCCTGAACTACCATAGTTTCCATGATTAAAATCCACTGAAAACAATGTAACAACTGCTACATGTAAGAAGAGAACAGGAAGAAAATGGCTTGCCTGGCTCCTGAAACTAAAATGAAAAACAACAAGTTATAGGAGGTGTACAATGCTCTGCAAGCTCATGTAAATTATTCTTCAGTTACTTTTCTTAACCTTCTACTTCTCCCTCCTTATGCCATCCTTAGCAATGATTCTTTTAGTGAGAGAACTTGAAATACTTACTTTATTTTATTTATTTTATTAGATTCGCCAATTATTGGCAGGGTCACCGCCAATTACTGCGGGCCCATAACAGTCCCCCCCCCCCCCCCCCCCTTAAGAGACAGACCACCACTGTAGCTTAACAGTAAAAGTAATTGTCAAATTTTGCTGAAACACAAGGCATTAAGCTCTCAATTTTTGCATCACAACTTCTCAACAAAGGATCCGTAAGTAGCACAGTTCCTAGCACACAAACCACTCTATTTTTCTTCCCTAACTGATAGTAAAATAAATTGTTTTGTTGTATCGTTTGCAAAATTATTGAAACTTTGATCTTGAATGCATAGTACCGGTAACAGCAAAGAATGATACATTATGTATTACATGTAAAACAGCTTTCTAGGCCCAAAAAAGTGCTTGGCCTTTTGAGAAATGCAGGGTCCAAGATTAACTTTTTGATAAGGGCGCCAACTGGCGACCAAGTTTTTTTTTCTCATCTCCGCACTTCTGTCGTTCAACAATAATTGATGCTGAATACTGACTTTTTTAGGGTAGGTGGGTGGGGAATGAGCAATTATTATGACTTGCAATGCAACACTGGGGTATTGAACAAGCACTCACAACAAAAATAAGCCACAACTGCCAACAAAAAGCTTTGAGTAGATTGATCCAAAACTAAACTCCTTTTTCTTCACTACATTAAAGAAATCAAAGGAGGATTCATTCAAACCTAGCTGATACAGTTGGTTACTCTATCCAAACACAGCTGCCTAATTCACCTTTTAATGAACCCTTGCAGCTTTACAGCTTAGAATTTTCTAGCCCAAAAAAGGAAAACTGAACCTAAATGCCATTGCAATAAGGCTGGGAGGAGAGCATTTTTTTTTTGTTTGTTTGCTTGCATGCTTGTTCAAGGACCTCCTGGAAAGGGCAACAACTGTCTCTGGTGAAACACAGTAAAACATGTTTAATTAAACAGGCAGGGTCAAGCTCAACACTGAACATCTTAAGCTTTGAGCTGGGGCGTGAAGAAATTCTTGCAAGTTTTCCCACACACAGAGCTTAATAACCAAACATAATTTACCATAACACACTCACTCATTCATTCATTCATTTTTATTGGTTTATTCATATTTACAATAAAAATGAATGAATGAATGTAATATCAGTGAAAACACTAAAACTAACCCTTCAGCAATATTATTTTAATTGGTGCAATGAACATACCACATTTAATTTTATCGTAAAATAAAAAATGCACAATCATGTCACCATTTTTTATGAAAAAAGTAAATAATTTGCCCCTTACTATACACACGGAAATGCTGAAACTATCAATATTGCCGGTATTTAAGAGGCAAATTGAATATTCAATTGACGCTGATAGCTCAAACCCCCAGTAACTCAAACTGTTTTCAGTTTCCCTTCAGAGTTTGAGTTACCCAGGTTCTACTGTGTGTTGTTTTTTCTAGCAAAAATAAAATTTAATATACGACCCTATTGTTTTAAACAATATTGAACTCCTCCAATGCTGCAGTTTTAGTTGTTAAAAATGATATTTATGTAAGGGCAGCTGTTAGTAATGTCACAGCTAGTACCTAGGAATTCCCCAGGGTAGTTACCCCGGGAATAGCAGAAGGAAAGTGCATCACGTGAGACTGTGTACAATAATACCACAGGCCCTTTTAACAGACATTAGCATATACAAACTCAGTGATCTTGGCGATTTAAGCAATCTGATTGGCTCGCTATCTCGGACTATTCAACAATATTCACCTCCTAGAGAACGGATAATGTGTGAGCTCGGTTTTATTCCCATTTTGTTAGAGAAAGATCTTTTAAAAGTCGACAAAATCCTAGGGTTGACTTTTTTTCAGGCAAGAAAAGACTTTGAAGGATTCAAAACGGCATTTTTCCATTTACTGTTGTTGAGTTTTGTGGTAGATGGATTGTTTACAACTCCCGTTTATTCGCCTAGAAGAGGCCGTTTCATAAACTCAGCGTTTCCTAACAAGAAAAATTTGGCCCAAAAAACGAAGTTTATTTATGACAAACAAATTTGAAAGCAAATGTTTCCAGAAATTCTACGTTTCAAGTAAACACGAGAAAGAATGCTACATGAAGACGATATCTTGCCTCTAGGAGCCGAATCGCCATTTTTGTCAGAACTTCATGCGAAGAACGACAAAACAAACCTTTTCGGCTATATTCTTGGCGAGTCAACAGAAAACAACAAAGCTCTTCTTTTCTTCTCAGGTAAGGAAACAATTCAAACTTTTAGCAGGTCCATT
>OZ037780.1:30531807-30566807 GCA_964035525.1 Porites cylindrica
TGCAAAATTGGTTTGAAAAATCAGGAGTTTAAAAGAGTGGAGATTTCAACAAGTCACATCTGGTTTACAATTATAGTGTTTCTTATTAGAACAAAGAAGGCCAATGTACAGTTTCTAAGCGAATCCAAGGGAGCAACTTTCAGTTTGAAAAATCGGGAGTTTCCAAAAATCAGGCATTCTAAAACTCAGCATTCCACTGTATGATATATTTTCTTTTGGCTTTTCAGGTCCAGTGCATCAGAAATCAACAGATATTCTGCCAATCCAGATGTTGCTGGTGAGTCTGAACAAGGGGCACGATCTGTCAGTCCAACGTCAGGGTACACAAGGCCTGGTAAACGGAGGAGAAGATCTGATAAAGACAACATTCCACCAGGGGTTCGCAAGTTGCCTTCTCCTCCAACAACACTTGAGCAAGCTCAGATGGAGTGGGATCTGGTAGAGACTGTACAGCCAGGTACTAAATGTAGGCCTTTTACTAATAGTTTCCACTGCAAAGTGAAGGTTATGGATGCAATGATTTAACAAAGAATTACATAAATTACAAAATCCTCTTTGCAGCTTCACTAGACAGATTAAAAAGGGACCCAGCCCTTTGGATGCACTTAATATTGATTTTGGGTAATTTAACTACATCTTACCACTTACTGGTGTTGTAATTATCTCTAGGGCACCCATTCGTGATCAGAGATACATGTTTCATAATAATTATCCTAATCAACCATGCTCCTAACTAAAAACTTTGCCCAATCACCCACAAAACAAATTGACAGCCAAAAGTGAATGTTCTAGTATAAGAACAACAGGTGGTCTCAAACACAAAAATCTTGGTGGTTGTTAGTATTCCATCAAGATCACCATAATCATCTACGTCAAATTTTGCTATTACAATGTAGATATGAGGAAAAAGTTTACGTGTGAGCAATTGAGTGAGTGAGCGAGCATGGGCGAAAGAATAAATTTGCCATTGTGTTCAATAACCCATTCATTATGCTTCCCATATTCACCTTTTAAAAAATTGCCTTCAATCTTTGCTTCTATCATGTATAAAACTTTTTACTACCAAGGAGGAACAGCTCTACAAAATTCTATCAGTAAAATAAATACAACAAAGCCTGGACGTGCAACCTAGCCAAAACATCAAATTTATTTACTGTAGAGTTCCAGGATTAGATTCACGTATAACCTTCACTTGCTTTCGCACTCTTTGGTTGCAAAAATATAGCTTTCTACACAAAACACTAATTTTTCCACATTCCACTTAATTGACAGTCAAGTGTTCTATAGGATAAAATATTTACTTTCCCCTTCCAACGATAAAAAGGCATGTCTTCTTTCTGAAGCAATTGACTACATGTACAAACCAAGGGCCTTGATTCGAGTGCCAGTTTGGTGATATACAAAGTCATACATATTTACATCCATTAAATCTCAAAAGTGGCTTTCTTCTGGCACAGGCAGCCCAGGCTGGTCAGGTGCAGTGCACACAGCCGAAAATAGTGGGCAGCGAAAACTGGTGGCTGCACAACAATTTCACCTGTACATGACTTAGTTGTTGGTCAGTCAGTCAACTTGCTGTATGGAAAAAGTTTAAATTCAAGGTCTGTCATTTTCCTTTTAGTTGTCTGGCAGCAAGTACATCCACAAAAAAAGTCACAAAAAGATGTAGATTATGTTAAGTTACGGATCCCCCTCCTCCCCTGACCTTTTGCTTGTTTCTTAAGAAAAAATGGCCATGAAGTTTTTTAGCCCTGTGAAATCCTTTGTAATTAAGTAATCTACTGGTGTAACATGTTCTTTAGGACTCATCAATAAAATAAACATCTTCTCAGTTACGTGTTTTTTTCAATCCATACTGTAAATTACAGAATCTTGACCTCATTTCCCCCTCAGTCTTCTCACCAGGATTTTGCCTTGGGGAGTCCCAGGCCCCCCTCTGTTGAGAAATAGGAGCCCTGTAAGAATGTTAGAGTAGGGTCTGCCGGATTATGCTCAAAAAATAGAGTATTGTGCTTTCGGGTGTCACCCGTGAAACTAGGATATTATGCTCAAAATTATGCTCGACTGGAAGTATTGTACTCAAATTATGCCGGACTAAAATGACACTTCCACCCCCCCCCCACCCCCCCATAGGCCTGTATCTATTAATAAACATTCCTAGTCTTTCATTTTTTTAAAGAATTGTTAGACAATAATTATTCAGTTAAACATTTGATGAGCAAGCGAAAGGTCGGAAATTGTGAGGCATTGAAAGGCTTACTATTATGTCTTTCTCCAATGAACTTATATAGCAAAATGCACTGGGTAAGAGTCTAACGTATCAAGTTAAAATATTCCCACTTTTATCAACTTTGTACATTCTAGAGCGTCGCTAAGGGTGAGTTGCTGGCAAAATTTGCATACACCTCTCACAGTTTTCAGAAACAGAGGCATTATGCTCCAAAAGTATTAGTATTATACCAGCATTATGCCTGATGCTCCAGATATAGTATTATGCTCAAAATTATGCCCGCATAATCCGGCAGACCCTACGTTAGAGAGGGGCAAAGTATGAATAACCTGAGCCCGCACTCCAAAATGATCTTTTACATGAAGTACCTACCTGATCCAATATGGCTGACGGGGTGTTACGATGCATGCACCAATCTTCACAATGTACATGGGACCAACGAAAGTTAAGGAAATAGAATAATTATATTTAAAGATTTAAAGTCTTTAATTATTAAAGACTTTAAATCTTTTGATATCATGTTTTTTATTCTTTCGACCAAGCAAAATGCTGGGGTGTTAGGTTGACCATTAAAACTGCTTAACTGTAAATGTTATAAGGTCCATTTGACTCATGAATGAATAGCATACCTCTGCGCCCTAACAGGCACACCTTTTTGGCTTTTTATGCACCATCTCAGATTTTCTTACGGGAATCAAGGCTACAAGGCCGCGGTCTGGTGAGAACACTGCTCCCTTAAATTAGGGCCTAATTGCCACTATTGCTTCAGCCATAAATCTGACCAAAAAAGACACAGGACTCGTTCTGATAAAGTTGAGCACCTTGCAGGGCCCCATACTTTACTGCGAGAAATATATGGCTTATCTGCTACCACTGGCTTTGTTTGTGTGGTGAACTGTACACATTCTCAATAAATGGTGGGGCCATTTACAGTTATATGTCATGAATGTATGTTTTCAACCAGTTTTACGGCTTTTTGAAGAGATGAAAAGAATACAGAATAAATTTCTTAAATCATGATCCTGTTCATTTATTGAAGAACTTAGTTGTTGTTTGTTTGATGTGTTTGTTGTTTTTTGTTTGGTTGGTTTTTTTATATTTAAGGTTGTTAAGTTGCTTGACATCTGTGTTACAGGTCAAAATTGAATTCAGGTTAAAATTTTAAACCTAGGCTGATTCTCAATTTCCTTTGTCTCCTAGCCCTGATTATTCATGAATTAAAGCTATAGGGCAAAGGAAATTGAGAAACACCCTCTGAACTTAATTTTGACTGGTAACATCTATTCCAGTTTTATTTAATCAAAAAAAATAGTGGGTAACTGCCAGTTCATAACCAAATTTACAATATTTTTTATTATTGTGGGCTAAATCTAAAACCAAGCAAGATGAAGAGAATACTGAGTTCTGATTGGCTACTCAAGCAGCTAGAAAAATGTCTTTTTTTGGCCAGATAATAAATCATTTATTGGCCAAACTTGTTTTGTCAAGATGGCCTCATTATTTTTTTTTTTGCATTTTTAGTGAACTTGACTTCATCTTGTCCCTTTAAAAAGCAAAACAGAACTTGGCCAATATCCAGCTATCTTGACTGCATGCTTGGTCAATAACACTTAAACCCCTTTCTCTTCTAAAGCAAACTACATGTGTGTTAAGATGGTTTGTCCTTCCATCTCTTTACCTGTGGACAAAATCCTATCTTATTTAATACCGTTCAAATCAAACCTCTTTGGATAAACTTTTCAATAGTACTAGATGTACCATTACTGAAAGAAATTGATTCGAGATGTTTTTTTTTTTTTTAATTTCTTACTTAAGCCACTCGTAGGAGTAAAAGGGTTAAGAAAGAGGATTGTAAGCCTGTGATGCCACATTTACACCAGTGACTGTCTGTTGTATTTAATAGGAAATGGCCAGGCTGGCAGTCGTTCTCCTCTCACTACTTTCCAGGATGCAGTGCGTCATTGTCAAACAGCAAGCTATCTTGAACAGCACATGTCGCACAT
Organism: Porites cylindrica; assembly: GCA_964035525.1. Taxonomy (NCBI): domain Eukaryota; kingdom Metazoa; phylum Cnidaria; class Anthozoa; order Scleractinia; family Poritidae; genus Porites; species Porites cylindrica. The sequence goes on from OZ037780.1 coordinate 30,536,041, forward strand.
CAAACCAACAATTAAACACCGTGGCATGGCTGCTGTGACCAATAAACTGTTTGGACCTCCGTCAATGAACAGTAGCCTTCATATGGAACGAAACCTCATCTTTGCACTTGCACTGTGCATGTTCAAGAATGATGAGCCCATGCACAATCATGTGCTGCAAACCATATATAAGAAGCTGACAGGAACAAAGCTTGACTGTCCTCGCTATGGCAACCACTGGGAGTTGATTGGGTTTCAAGGTGCACAGTTTACATATATGTACATGTATATTTTATGCATGGCAAAGATGGCCATGAACAAAATCAAATTAAAGTCTCAGTTCTTCAACAGCATTGAAGAGGACAGGAAATTTGTGTACTTCCAGTTTTATTGACACTGATTCCGTGATGAAGACAGTGTTGTTATGAAGAATTTTGTTTGATTTTCTTAAATCTATTTTCACATGCATAACGTAAGACTATGCTCTGAGGAGCCCAGTGTTCTGAGCCTGTGTAATTCACAGTGCCTACGTATGATTGTTGTGTTGAAACTGAGACTTGTTTAACCTTCACATGGAACACTGTTTCGCATTGCTCTTGGAAATCTTCATGGCATACGCAACCTGTAGATTAGTCAGTTATTTCCTAGCAGATAACTAACTAATATGCAGTCTGCGCTGTGAATTTTGTATCAAGTTTTCGCCATGTTTGCATGTTGGATGCCTAGCAGATATACTGTAGTCAACTTCTGCCTTCTTGCGAGAACAAGTGCAGTGATGCTCATTATGATTATCAATGGAAGGTAATGCGTATCATTTAACTTATTATAAAATTCCCTTTATTTCTTTAAAGGACTCGACCCAGCAACAGATTTACGTGGATGTGGATTTCTTGGTTTACTGACAACACTTTACTTAGTGACAGAACATCGGACACATGGTCTCGCTGTGGACATTTACAAGCTCTCTCAACATGAAACACAGAACTTCCCATTTGCCATCATGTCTATCAACATCACAAGAATAGCACTTCAAACACTCAGAGAGGGAAAATTAAATAAGTGAGTAGTTATTTTTGGTTACAAGCCATCTACTACAAAGTCATTTCGCTAGGTTACAGTTGATTCAATCTGTTTCGTTGTGATGTACTTTATGTATTTGCATCGATAGCAAAAAGCCTTTAATGTAAAGACCTGCCCCAACAGAGACAGTCGCCTGTGAGCCAGTCCGGAAAACCGGGATAGCACGGCTCATGTCTTATTTTTCCATACAATTTTTGTCGTGTTTATTGAGATGGCCGGCTGGGCCGCTTGCGTTTAGAGTCGTGAATTATTGAAAAAGTCTTAAAATTTGCATCGAGATTTTCCAGACCTGGAAAAAGTCTTGAAAATAGAGATAAATTCTGGAAATGTGGGAACAATTCTGGAGTTCTCTCTTTCAGGGAATGCAATCGTCGTAGTCAAGTTCTGCCCATCTTTTCGGAGTTCTACGCAGCAATTTACCTTCATATCTACCAAGTTTGGAAGCATCAGCATAAGACTATCACTGACTCGGGATTTGTACTAAGGGAAGCAGAAAAGCTTGCCAAGAAAAGACCTCGTGAACTTCTCAGAAACTTGGAACGGGTGTTGACAGATCGTCAGAGCTTCATAAAAGCCGACGAAGACAATTTTTCTCCGAAAGCGAAACAACAAGTTATTATGGACAGATTTGCGGGAGTTTGTGACTTGAAAGTGGACGAAGAGGAGGAAGTTCACTTAGTGTAGTCTATACTCACTGATAGAATTCCAAGTATACGATGGTGGATTGACGGTCGTTTGTAATCAGACGCACAAAAGCCTCTTATTCTCAAGTCCATTCTTTAAATACTAAGTCACCGTTCCCGCCACGCATAGACGCTACATTATGCACCTCTTAAGTACTTACAGAATACCTGATACGAACAGAGAGCCCGTGTCTGCTGCGACAAAGATACTGTACTGCTAGCTGCGAGTCGCCAAGGTTTCAAATACTGCACATGGTTTATTTCGTCCAAAATGTACAGAAATACAGAAGATATAAAAATTCGAAGTCTACGTAAAGATGTCAACAGGAACTACAATCAGTCAAGAAATGTGAAAACAAACCGTAAATAACAATAATATTCACGTACCCGTTGGTGTCTCTCAAGTTTCGCAACTAGTAGTAATGATCTTACTAATCAACCATTGTTACGTCATGTCATTAGTCGTGATTATATCACGCATGAATTTCGTGTTATACCGAAACAGATACTGCTGTATGATTTTACATTTGGTACATAAAATGAAATGTGTTGTAACCACAGGCAGATCGCATTTTGTTCGCGTAGCCGTTATTATTGAAATCTGAGCATCGATGTATGCAGTGGTATAGAAGAAATACAGAGGATCACTGCAATGGTTCCAACTTGCTCCAAATTTAGACCTGAAAGTGAATAATTCAATAAAAGTTTAAACGAAATTTTAACTGAGTCGTGTGTCATGTTTATCCCCGTCCCAAGCTGTTTGTGGGGCGGTGAATATGCAAGGAAGTTTCTATTTACCAAAAACGGCGGTTTCCCGCGATGTCTGAAAATTCAAGCAAATAATCGTGACAGTACACGCCAAAAGACCCAGATCTTTGTTGTTGGCGCCATTTTCCAGTTGCGGTCATGTCAATGACCGTCCAATCGGGAAACTGTACTGAGCGTGTCTCTTTCATAACCACATTCAAGGACAGCATGGGCTGATTTCCCTGTAACGTTACCATATGCATGTAAAGTGGTAGTTATAGTGTATTTAGGACCCAGATCCCCTTTATTAGGTCAAGGAAGGTCTGAGTGTGGTTGTCAAGAACCAAGAGTGTATTGGCTGAATAAAGCTGATCGTTTTGCCTTTATTCCGTCTAATCATCCTTTAGTTACCGACTAGATCGGCACACGACATTTATTAGCGAGGAGGATTAGCAGACCCGAAAAAGCTATTTAGCGGAGGCTTTTCGCGAGAAATATAGATGATGACGAAAGACACCATATTAGAACCTGCAACTAATACAGAGACCAAAACAAGCTTGGGTTGCGAGTGGAAGCCATGGTTGACAGCGTTCGATTATTTGCACACGGCGAAGGTCTAAGAAAATATAACAGGCAAAGGAAACGTGCATTATATCCCCATCTGGAGGGAACTGATGTCCAAAATAACTTCCTTCCACTCCCGAACATTGGAGACGCGAGCGATTACCGGAAAGCGGTCGATGCCAGTTTGAACGCATACTTCGTCCAAAAGTCGGCACCACGTACACTAGCTAGGTACTGTTTCAGTCAGCAAATACAAGCACCAGGGGAAGCAATTCCACAGTTTGCGATCACACGTAGACAAGCGTCGAAAGATTTCGACCACGGCGAGGGCACGGATCAAGATCAAATTCACGATGAAATCCTTTGCAAATGCACCAGTACCAGTCACTGTTAGGGGGTTGTAAGCTGAATATGATCTTCGATTCCAGAGTGGGCACCAACATCATTGACAGAGAAACATGGGAGTGGATGCAGAAGAGCAAAGTTAAGTGTAAATCAGCTCGCACAAGTAGCAAGGAAACCCAAAGCTTAAGCACCTCAGACACCACTCCATGTGATAGGATGTGTCCCTTGTGAAGTTTCTGCAGGAAGCATTACTTCCCAAGTTCGTGTGATCAATAGTGAGGGAGATCACCTCTAAGTGAGAGGCACTGCAACTCGTCTAAAATTGCTTAAGATAGGGAAATGGAGACTCAAAGACCATCGGAGAGGTCCTTCAAGGTAAGTAACCAAACGTTTTCAGCTGCGTCAGGAAGTTGAAAGACCGTGCAGCATCATGACCCAGTTGTTCAGCTATTAACCAAGCCAAAGCGGAGGTTGTGAGCTCAAGACATCAGTGAGCCTGTACAAGGACCCACTACAGGGGTCAACCCAGTCACCGAAGTCGGGGGATGATGTTCATCATTTATATGAGAGGAGCTATTATAACGAAGCAATACGAAGAGCCAGACACCCGATCCTCAATGTAAATGAGATTACTCATAGCATCAGCGGCTGCAAATGTCTTCACCAAAATGGACCTATTAAGGACCATTTATAAAATTAAATGGGGTTATCAACAGATGGAACTCTCTCCTGAGTCCAGAGAGGTTACAACAAACGCTACTTACACTGCGTTCCGTTCAGATCATTTTCTCTTGGCTCAGATATAAGAGATAGCTGTTTTGAGTTATTTCTTCCTCGGAACAGTATCTTTCAATACGAGTTCCAGACTGAGCACTCGCAGGTGAGGGACAACATCATTTTAGATGGCATCATCGTGAATGATCAAGACAAGAAAGAGCAGTATTCGAGGTGGGAGAAAGTGATCAAGAGATTAGAGGAACGTGGGTTAACAAAAGCGCCAGTTCAGCATGGCGGGGTATTATCCGGGACCGCAAATGGCTATACAGCCGAGAAATTGAAAGCTGTGTAGGAGAAGAAAGGGCGCTTAACCGTGTCAGAAACCAGAATGTTTCTTGGACTTCTAAACTAGTGTAGCCAGCTTAGCTTATACTTGATCTGGCGACAATCTGAGCCCTAATACAACGCGTGACGAAGTCAAAAACACCCTTTCATTTTGGAGAAGACGAGAGGAAGGGAGGTTTGACTATTGCTTTGGGGTATTCCGACGAAGATGCCCCTACCCAAGTGATTGCTTGTGTTAGCCCTGTTGGATTGGGAGTTTTATTGGCTAAAAAAGCAAAAAGGATGGAGCATGAAGAGTCACCAGCTGTGCAAGTTGTAGCCTGACAGCTAGACAGTAATTTTCAAGGAGTTATACGTCTACTCCTCTATTGAGGTTAATTTAATTCCTTACAGTGGAGTTATTTTTTGGATTTATTGGACGTAAAACGTTCCACTAATATGTGTAAGTCGTGTCATTTCACCGTTTAGAAGATCACAAGCCACAGTGATTTACGTTCCGAAACCCTGCGCCCGCATCGAAAGGTGGGTGTTGCGAATGCTGCCCTACAAACTCAAGGTCAAGGACGTGCCTGGGCCGAATACCATTGTAGACCCCCTTTAAAGGACAGCAGGGATTAAAAGAACCTGCTTCAGTCATAATAAGCCGAAGAACATGTTTGATTTGTGGCAATGAATGCAACCCCTTTTGATATGACTGCTCGAAGAGTAGAAGAAGCCTAAACGTTTGATGAAGAGCATAGTACAGTCAGAGTACATAACAGAAAACCGCGAAGCAGTTAACCTACAAACAATACCTTTCAGGCTGCAGTGGTGAGTTGTGCTGCTTTGGAAATGGTATCCAAGAGGACAAGAATCGTTATTCCATACAACCTCAGAGCCAGAGTGTTATCCCAGAGTGTTATCCCAAGCTAACGAAGGCCAGAAAGGCATCTTTGGAACTAAACAGAAATTTCGCAGCAAAGTATGGTAGCGTACAATTAATGGAGAAAGATGGTGAGAAGTACTGCAAAACCTGCTACGGATGCCAGTTAGTCGCCCTCCAGGGCCTATCAGAACCAAAACGTTTCCACCTTGGGGAGTTTTGGCTATTGATTTGCTCGGACCACTTCCCATTAACGAGACCATTTCAGTCGTTGTGGACTACTATAGTCGCTACTATGAGATAAACATTCTGAGATCAACAGTTGCTTCTAGGGTCATTTCAAGTCTCCAAGATATGTTCGCGAGACACGGTCTACACGAGAGCGTAGCATTCAACAATGGAACACGATTCACAACAACAGAGTTTACAGAGTATATGGTACAACAAGGAATAAGATACCACAAGGTAACAGGAAAATGGCCCCAGGCGAACGAGGAAGGTGCCTGCTGAAAATGATCCAAATTTGCACATGCTGTAAAAAAGAACTGCATTAAAGGAAGAGATAAATTTTTACCTTGCGGCCTATATCAAGGCTTTCCTCACGCAGCAACAGGTCCAAGAGTCCAGCTGTATTACTTTTTGGACGGAAATTGTGGCCAAACTCTCTGAGCTAAGCGATATGAGGAGTGTATGATATAAATAGTAAATCTTTTTTATGCGTACGCTCCAGTAGGAGCTATCGGTTTGTTTACAGAAGAACCTGAAGAGCAATGCGTATGTTCAATAGGAGAAAGGTGGGAGATACTCTTCCAGGTTCTAGTGCAACAAGAGAAGAAAGACAAGCTCACAACTTGGTTGTTTCACCTATCTACAAGTCGGTTTGAGCCTGGTTTGACTCAATCCCACACTGTTGCAAAACAAGCACGGTAACAGCTTGATGGTGCAATCTCGAGATGGAGCCCAAATCACTCATGCAACACCTCTACTGTCAAGAAACTGCTACAGAATCATATATCAAGTGCATCATGTGCACCGCAAGAGTTGGAAATGATGATGTGCCAATATATAGGTAAAGCATATCAAGAACCCAAATTTGTTAGGCTTGAAGCTCTACTTTGGAGATTGCAGAGACACCGTGTGGCACCAAACTATCTCAAAGACTACTCCTTGTTCGCTGCCTCATTGTTTTATTTCTTCTTCTTCTTCTTCTTCTTCTTGTTTACAAGTATGTCAAACTTGGGAAAATCATCTCATCAAAAATGTTACAAACAAAGAATGGAGTTTGGGTGCTAAACTCTGTGTGTCATCTTAGACTAAAAGGGACGTAAGTATATTCTCGCGCGACATCGATAATTTGATTGCACGTTTCTCATATATATAGTACTGCTTTGACAACATTCATAGTACGAAGGATGTCATTCGATTGGCAGGCATGCGTTTCACCTGTCTACAATAAGGGATACAAACAATTGCCTGAAAATTACATGCCAGTTTTCCTTACATGCACATGCAGCAAAATTATGGAACACATTTTCTTTTTCAGATATTTTTCGCCACCTTGAGAGTCATCATATACTTAACGATTTTAAGCATTGTTGCCGACAATTCCAATCTTCTGAGATTAAGCTGACTGGTTTCGAATTCATTAATGTTGCAAAGGATCTGCAGAATATGTATGATAGGAGGACCTGACGTGTTTGTCATAGATTTCTCAAAAGCTGCGACAACTGTGCCGCATGAAGAACGTGTGTTACCCATATAAAGAACATTTCTTGGATACTATTTTATGCGGTGAAGAAGATATTAAGGGCTATACATAAAGGTATAACTTCATTTTTTTTTTTTAACTCATTCCAGTTTTGCAGACGGCTCCTAGTCTCAGAGTGACCATCAAACAAAAAGCTCTTTTGCGCCAGCGACTTGTTGTTGTCATTGTAGGTCTAAATTATTGTGCCTTAGGGCGCTTTGCAATTGTCAGAACTGACTGGCCACACCAGAGCCCAACCAGTTATTTTGAAAATGAAATAGGCTTTTTCCAAGAGTTTTCAGGTTGAAAAACGTTCTCTTTCGTGTATACTATTTAGGATTTGACTGATCTGGCTGGAGAGTTTTGATTAAAAGGGAAACTATCATTGCGACGGGAATGGTCTGGCCGGTCAGTTCTGACAAATGGAAAGTGCCCTTTAAGCAGTTACCTCTCATGACATCGACAGCGAGCAGTTCTAAACACACCGACTATACACTGCAGTTAGGATTCTATTACTTTATTCTTTTCCCTCAAGACTTAAAAATAAAAATATTTGAGAAAACTTCCAAATATCGTTTTTTAAATATTGTGAAAGAAATGGTATGATTTGTAAAAAAAGAATGACCGCATCCGCGACTTCGCTCAGTGATTAGAAAGTGAACGTGAGATGATTGCCGATTGTACACAGTCTATTCTAAGGGCTCAAAATTATTTCATAGTCAAACAATGTAAATGAGTCTAACAAACACGAAAACGTAAACTAAAATTATCTTAAGAGACAGGCTGGCTGAGCTGTACTTGTCAAGTGTGGGGTTTTGTTATCAAAGTCACGAAACACCCCTAAAAATGTTGACATGCGTAGGGAACTTGCTTCGCAGTGTCAAGTTTTGAAATCAATGTAATAGTGAACGAACAGAGTTTCAAGGAAGAGTAAACGAGCAAAGGTAAAGAAAATGGGTAAGAAAGGAAGTTTGAAAATAATACGTTTTCTTGCTCAGTTTACATAGAAAGAGACCTCAAGGCACCAGTGTGCAATTAACTTAAATGTGCTCAATCACATTTTCCGAGGGAAGGATGTTATCTTTCATCGTTAATAACTAGTTTTAAAATAACAACTGATAACTCAGATCCACAGAGACTAATATTTCTTAACCCTAAAAGCTTACATTTCCCCCCTTTTTTTGCGCACACAAGTGTAAGAACTAAGAGTATGTCAAAGTTATGTTTTTTCACAGATCATCTGACTTTTAAAAAACCAAGGAAAAGCTTTTTTTTATTATCATTAAACGCACCCAATAAGGGTAAATCTGGGGGAATCAAATCGTTTTTGACAGCATTTTGCCAGCAGTAAAAATAAAACAAAAATTTTAGGGCTAGAATTCAAAGCTCTGTCACATAATAAAGTTCGTTTTTATTCTTGCTTCGGAAGGTTAGCTTTCTTATTTAATGCAGTAGCTCTTTTTTTGATTGTCGAAATGGTATGTTCAGAAGGTGGTTGGACAAACTGTTCATGTAATTGCATTCGAAGACGCCGTAAAAGTTTTTCTGGTGTTTCCTATTCAAGTGTAGCATTTGAAATTTACTCATTTTTCCCGTAATTTTTGCTCCTCAAAGTTTTGATAGTCCCGATCATATCAATTCCGTCGCCTCTGTTAATTATGCGTTAGATATATCATTCATTGTTGCTTTTAAAGCTCTTACCCTCTTGAATTACGCGATTTTTACCTAATGCCACATTTTTTTTCTTATTATAATATAAGTGTTTAAATCATGTCTCCAAATCCAAAATAAAGTCGTGGAAATAATATCCATTCCACGAGCCCAATTTCAAAAGTAACTTGGAGTTATTTTAAATCCCAGAAGGAAATCAGACGATTACATTAACCTCTGCGGAGATCACCACGCGTTTCCCTTTATCTCCGCTTTTTTGTGTTTAGAGCTTCCCGTAATAAACATCTTTATTACCTGAAAAATTCCGGTGGTGCAGTTATATAAATGGATGTTGTTTTGTTGAGGAAATGCTGCCGTGGCAAGGGGGAAACGAAGAGCACGCTATTCGAATTCTTATTCAAGGTAATTTTAAATTATTTCAACATCCCTTCCAATTTCATGACAAAACAATAGGTCGATGCGCCGTTCGCATTTGCAAACGTGCAGAGGGACCAGTATCTCGGATCTAACACACAAGAATAAATTATTTCGTGAATTGAAATTGTTCTATTCAAAGCTTAAAGTAGCCGGTCAAATACTTATGGAAACAAAGATTGATTTCATATTGAATGTTTTGTTCTTTTTCTTTTGGAGAGGGGAAAGGGGGGAATAGCAAGAAGACAAATTTCAAGTTTCAGAAATTGTCAACCAGCATTTTGCTAGTATACTATAATGCTCTATGCAACTCTCTATATGGTGTTTCTGTCTCCGTCGTCAAAATCTTCTTTTAAGTCATTAAAATTGACGTTGAAGTAGGTATTCCATTCAATAGACTGGCAAGTTACTTTCCGTAAGGTGGCCATTTTGTCGATGCAAGAGCAAGCCTTTCTAAAGTTGAATGCCGAATTCTGTTTAGCGTACGCTGCCTGTTGAAAACGATAAAAGTAACTATGATTCGCTATGATATAAAGTAACTATGATAAAAGTAACTATGATATTCATTGTTGTAATTTTTACTATTTAAACCAGTCTGCAATACTCTGTTGAGTGTGAAGACTTAAATGGTAAATGATCTTTTTTAGCATCTGACGCAAATCAGTGATATCTCTCTACAATTCATGCATTGCCGCATTCCTCTTTCTTAAGATTTTCAACAATCTGGCTTTTTTCCAGTCATGTGGCATCCTCTCCTCTTAGGAGGAGTCTGGCGAGCATGTTGTGAGAACGTAAAGGCAACTACTGTTTAGTACTCGTTCTGTGTATAGCGCCCCCTTTTCGATCTCTTATGGCCTCGGATTATATTTAGTTCCAAGCCATCTTGATTCCATATAATTGACAGTATATACCTCGCCATTCCATCTGCTATAATGATGAATCTTTTTGTCTAGTGCATGGTTCTTAGATTTCACATATGTGGTGTTGTATGCCGGGATATACAGATTGTTATGAGCTAGACCAAGAAGGATTGTGTAGCTTTGGTGCTTAATGTGGTCGTAACCTAGTTCAATCGGTTCTGACTTAAATGTGAATATTTCAAACTCTGAAATAGACTAGGAAACTGGGAAATATGCGGAGAAAAGAGAACGTAAACACTGAACTGGAAACATGAACGCGTTCGCTTGTAGGCAAACCGACTACCGTGGGGCGAAGTTGGTGACGATGAACACGCGTTCTTATGAGAGTTTTCTCGAAGCGAAGGGTACCACAAAAGATGCAAAAAAATTGGCCTTACTCTTATATTGCGCTAGAAAAGATGTACAGCACATTTTTGTTACGCTAAGCGACCCTAGATCTGCACCAGAAGAAGAAACTCTGAATGCGAAAGCATTGAAATTACTGGATGCACATTTTCCCGGCAAGTAAACGTCACATTTGAAAGACATTAGTTCCGACAAGCAAGACAGGAGGAGTCCGACACAGCAGATCTGTGACCAGACTATTCCAGCTTGCCGAAAACTGCGACTTCCTCAAATCGAAGAACATGATCTTTGCAGGAAGCGCCTCACACTTCCGAGGGCCGCTCCGAGATATTGTTTGATTTATGAAATGTGCCGAAAGTCGCGGGCGCAGTCGATTAATACTAATTCACAAAGCGGATATAAGGAGAGCTAATGAGACTATAGTAAGGGAATATCATTCCATACTTACGGGAGAAAGGGAGATATGTCCAGAAATGGCACTCATTGGCGAAAACTGCGAAAATTCACCAATGTTGGGCGAATATTCTTATGAAGTAGCAAGGGTTCTTTTTGAGAGTGGAGAATATGGTGAATATGGCGACCATTCGCCAAAGTATAGCAGAAATTCAAATGAGATGGTAAATTGGGCCATTTGAAAGTGGCGAAAACGATGAATTCGGCGAAAATGGCGAAAGTTTACCAAAACTGTCGGAAAAAGTTAAATAAATTGATCGTTAGTTCGCTTTTTGGTGGAAATGGCGAAAATGGTAAAAATCGTCAAAGTGTTAGTAGAACTTTAATGAGATGGCAAAGGAAATGAGTAAACCACAGGCACTTAAATTACAGAAGTATTCTATTACACCATTTAAAGGGGATTACAAAGAATGGCTCAGGTTTTGGAATCAGTTCGTAGTAGACGTTGATAACTCTAAAATTTCTAAGACAAGCAATTTAATTATTTGCTTGAGCTGGTAGAAGGGGAACCGAGGAGTCAAATTCTTGGCTTACCGCAAACTGTTGAGGGCTATGAAGAAGCAAAAAGGATCCTAGAACTTACTTATTGTAAAAACATAGCAGTTGTCAAGGCATTAATTAACGATTTGCAAACACTTCTAAACATTACAAGCCTCACTGAAGTAAAAGAGATCCATGAGTCTTACTACCAGCTGTCTAGAACTGTGAGAGCCATAAACACAATGAAGAAATTGCAAAGTGCACAAAACTATGTTTACAGCAGTATGGACAGGCCCGGACTAGTGAGAGAAGTTTTAGTACAAAAGGATGATAATTGGGAGGAGTGAGGGTTAGAGGGGCTTGTAGAAAGCTTAGGGGTTTAAGGCCTGGGTCAAAGGTGTTTTCAGAGCATATGAATGATTAGCAATATCTCTCGCTAGGAGAACCAGAACAAAATGAATATTTTCCTCAAAAGTAAATGTTGAGGTTCTCTCGTGACTTAACGTTTAATTATGGTCACGTGACAGGTCACATGACCAAAAATTGAAAATAAACGAAATTGGCAAATTGGTGTCGAATTTACTTTGTTTGGATAAACAAATTGCTAAGTACACAAGCGAATGTTGCATAGAGGAGGTCACTAACCAAGTGCCGCATGCGAGAGAAGCTCTGGGTTCCTAAACTGAGGTCATTGATGAAGAGGGTGATTCAGAACTGTAATATTTGCAAGCGCTACCTGGAGAAACCTATATCTGCGTCGCGTGAGACAACTAAATCCCGGCAAACCTTTAGGGTTGAAATTTCCGACTCTTTCGCAGTGACAGGAGTTGACTTTGCTGGTCCAGTTTACTCCAGGTTGAAGAAGTCTGTTACTGCCAAAGCGTACATTGCATTATTTACCTGTACCAGCACCCGCGCAGTACACCTGAAGCTGTGTCGTGATCTCTCGTCTGCTGAATTTCAAAGAGCCGTAAAGGAGTTTATTGGCAGGTGAGGATGCCCTGAGACCCTTATAAGTGACAATGGAAAACGTGTGGCTACGGATTGAAGCCTAGGCAAGGAAATGGATATATTGTCGAGCATCCCCTGCAACTTTTGTGCAACTTAAAAATTGGAGAAGAGAATCCTGCTTACAAGCTTAACCCTGACGCAGAAGTGTTCGTACCAACAGTGAGCTGAGGCCAAGCGGGAGGACCAAAGAGACTGCAAATAAGCTGTTCAAAGACATTGCTGCACAAGAAGTTGAAGATGGTGACTGGCATTTAAGCTGATAAACACTTTAATGATGGGAGGGTGTTGAGAACGTTTTCAACATTTCGTGACTGTTATATGAAGTCTTTTTGCCTAGCCTCGTTTTGAGTAATACTTTTACTAGTACCTCGGGGTTTTCGAGTGGGTTCCTGAAAATACTTGTTGTTGTTCGGTAAGACGTTTTCGTTACTACTTGTACTTGAGGATAGGATTAAACGTGGTGAGTTTTCGGAACTATTTGGTTGCTCTCGTGTTTTCCACCCCCATGTTTTAGCCATTTTCACCATTTTCTTCAAAATCGCTGCCATCCCTTTTTAATATTTGCCAAATGGCAAATTGTTGCCAGATTGCCTTTTTTCACCAGGTTCGCCATTTTCGTCAACTTAAAGTAAATATCGTTTATTCCATTCTCTTGCAGATAACTGAATTAACAATTCAAGCGGTTATAAATAACAATCATTCTACATTAAAGCTATGTTTTAATTATACTACATGTACTTAAAAAACCACTTGAAATGATAATCATGACGGATTCTTAAAAGACGAATATTTGAAAGTAAAAAAGTTCTCTGATCTCTTAGTTCTCTTGAACTTATTGAATGGTCGAGAAGAGCCAGGTCTAAGGTTTTAAGGATTAGTTTTTTGTTGGACACCAAGCATGACGTCTGTCGTCTCGTTTCGTTGGCTAGCGACAGCGCTTGACTGTACGAACTGTTGTGATATATGTTTTTAAGTGCCCTTTTTTGCACGGACTCTATTCTATCTGACAGCCGGGAATGTCTTGCCACACCTGCACGGCATATACTGAAATCGGTACCTTCAGCATGTCTTGTTCTTGCACGCCAGCTCCCTTTAATAGTCTATGAACGTAAGGTTTCTTTGATGCCTTAACTGTATAAATATAGTCAACATGGCAGCTCCATTTCAAGTTCTCATTAATGATTACTCCAAGCAATTTTTATGATGAAATTCTTTCCACCATTTGGTTTCCTATATGCAGGGGTCTCATTATAGTGTTCGGATTTCCCACAAAGTTCACGACCATCTCCTTACACTTTTTTTGGGTTAAGCCTCACACTGTGTTCCATACAATAATTATGTCCATCTCTAACAGCAAAATCCAACAGGGTATACCCGAGCTATGTAGTATAACTTCAAAAGCAGTCGTGTCATCAACATACTTTAATCTTGAGTGCCAATCACCAAGTAGTCTATTAATCATTATAGCAAAAAAGTGTAAATCCAGGTTTAGTTCCCTGTGGAACACCACCATGGGGGTGGGGCCATGGAGACAGGGGGAACTACCTACTCTCACAGAGCAGAGCAGTTTCCTGTGTCAACTGCCTCGTGTATTGCATGTGGTAAATAAATCAGTGCTTGTTTAGTTGAGTGCCCTTCCCTAGCATATTGTCTTGGGTCGATATCGCAGTTCACCTGTTTGAGTAACATTCTATAGGTGAAACCAACCGAGACTTAAGCTAAGTAGCAGGTGTTAACTCGCAAGGGGTAGTATGGGTATACGCGTTTAATGTTCGGAAACAGTTCTGCCCCTCGGCTTTATAGACACACCATTTAACAAGCGCTGAGCGTGTGCGAAAGTGCATACTGACGACCTCCACGATGACAAAATCATCCGCAGTCGTACAGTTGAACAGTATGTCAGCGGGTTGCGGAATACTATTGAGAGTGTCCTTAACAAGGGACTAATCCTTAATAAAACCCAGAAAAGAGCAGGACAGGAGACATCGGACAGGAGCGTGTAGTTGCGTAGTATGCGAGCCGCTCCTTAGGACAACAAAACCCAAGAAAGACCAGTAAAGAAAGGAAGTCACAGGGGTACTTAAAAGACAACGAGGTGTACGAACTCTTTTAAAACAATAGAGAGGATGGAGAAACTCTACTGAAAACTCTAATTAGACTCATGGTCGAAACGTATTACCTCGTTGGGAGTAACACTTTACCAACAATTTCAAACACAGTAATCGCGCTAACAACGTACGTATCAGCTCGTTCAGTGTGACGCATTCATTAATAAAAACTTAAGTCAGGGTGGCCCGTTGAGAGCTCCTTAAGCCGTTATGTTTTATTTTATGTTAATGACTAGTTCTTAGAGAAAAAAAGTTGAGGTGTATGTCGGGATGGGCAGATTATTATGAGCCAGACCAAAGGGGTTGTTTTGTTCAGTCTAGGTTCTATGTGGTTGTAATCCGTTTCAATCGATTACTTAAATGAGACCATTTAGACTCTACAACATATCAAAGATAAGCACCGACTTTCGGGAAAGAAGAGTCTAATCTAGTTTAATCTAGTCCTCAGTCGTGCAGCATTCGTCTGGCTTTCCCTGAGCATTAGATCTGTGACGTGACATGTCTCCGGCGCTGATATAAAGTTTAAAGTTTGTCATTGTTTCTGTTACCTGTTCAAATTCACTGCATGGAGCCCCCGTATCTAAGCCATATTCCTTCTGGACAGCCTTACTCTCACGGCGAGGAAGCAGGTTTGGTTTCAGTAGAGCAATAACAATTTCGCCATTAATGAACTTATCGCAAACCAATTTTGACAGCTTAAGATAAGAAAAAAAAAAAAACGTTTTGACGTCCGTGTTGCCATAGTAACGTTATTGCGTAAAGTGTCATTGGTTCAATTTTACCCTCGTTTCAATTTCAAACTTATTTTTATTAACATTAATATACCTAAACATGAAAGGTTAATAATATTTGAGCAAAGAGTAAAACTATCCGCAACACTGTATACATGTGCTTTTGTTTCGTAGAGTCAATATGGAAAAGCTTAAAAGTGCCTTGCTGGTTGTGTTCCTACTTGAAGAAATGCTTCTTTCGTCCGCTTATGGTGTCGTTGTCAATTCGTACGGAAGGAACCAGATGCCTGTTAGAAATGCACGTCCAAGTACTTTGGAAGAAATGGAAAACGTCCCCCATAAAGCGAGAAACATCCGGCGCAAAGCTGTCAACGACAAGTACGACACTGTTAAAAACTCACAGACACATCCAAAATTCTTAAATGCTGGCTTCTATGGACCCCCCAAACATTAGTGATAAATAAACGACTGGCCGTGATCCAAAACCATTTAAAAGATAAATTGTTACCACTGAGAATTGTAACATTAACAACATAAGAAACGAGATGCAATAAAGATGATTTCTTCTCATTTAATATTCTACTGCTAAAAATACTTCATTTTCTAGATTAAAGGACGAGTGGATGGCATCTCCCATCAACGCCATCTGCTTTTCTTGAGCTCTCCGTGCGCAGCCGAACACAATGGGTTATCGGAGATTTCTTAACCTACTCGAAAGCGAGAAATTTCGGGATTGACATAAGCTTAAGTATAGAATGTGAGAAGTCTATAGAGCGTTTTCAGTCTCTTTAAACAATTAGAAAGTGTGTGTTTACAACCAACAACCCCCAACATCGGTGGATGTTACATACTGAATCCAATTGCACACCCTGTTGTTGTATGTTGTTGCGTGTTGTTTGGAGTTGTTGCAGCAGGTTTGACACCACTGCAGCCAACACGGACGCAACAACTCCCAGCATTCTAGGGCCAACAATCTTGGGAGTTGTTGCGTCCGTTTGCACGTAGCTTGACTTTTCCCTCAGTGCGTTCCACAAAAGCATCCCTCGGTTCATCCGTTTACTATACTTACCTTCAATAATAGCCTCGTCCACTAATTTTCTGACCTACCTATATTATCCCTTGCTCCTGCCTATTCTTATTCGCTTTACCGGTTCAAGTTCTCTCCTTCAAGAGAACACGTATTTTTTGAAAGTGTTTCGTTGAATAGTTTATAAACATCTCTACCATCAGGAGTTGTTTACTTTGATGGGCTCCTGCTACCATTCATTTACTCATGGGCTCAAGGTTTGATTTTGAAGTAGAGAATAAGTTCATTTTTTAGTGGTTGTGAAAGACTGATTTTAATCACTGCTTTGGTGTAGGTCATCTCAACACAGGCCTAAGTACATAGGAGGTATCTAAGCGGACTTCTGCGAAGAGGTTTGAATGCATACACAGGGTTCCTCAATGGGGTCCTTCAACCCCGCCACCGATGAGAGCTCGGGATGAATTATTCTGGTAGAATTCACAGGTTTGTTAAGTGTTTCGGTGAAAGAGTGGCACTGAACTGTTTTGCTTTTTTGGGCCACTTCCCGAGCAAATCCCGAGCAGAGATCATATTATCTAAACCACAATCTTTTAGTTGAAGAAAACATACTCAGTGTAGTCCCTAAAAGCGCAATGGACGTTTCATACTGTCTGTAGCTGTCTGTACAATAGTTGTGATCAGGGGCCTATAAAATGTCACTTGAGTAATCATCAGGAGCGTGACGAAGGAAACTTAATTCCCTGTGAAAACAAGAAAGGAGATAAAAAAAATAATCAGTAAAAGCGGCAAGGGAAAAGGAGAGGAATTAAAGTGACGTTGACTTTCCTCATCCCCATTTTCTTAAAAGATCGCCACTTAAAGAAGTAATAAGTCTTATTCACCAGGCTTAAACGAAACTAGAGGCAACGTGGTTAGGTTTTAATAAGTCAGTCAAGCACCCTGTATATTTTCTTCTCTCATTCTTTGTTCGCCTCAATTTTCTTTTGCCTCCCTGTTCAAGCGCTAACCACGCACGTTACTCCGACCCCCTTCAAACGCCTACCACACTAGCTTTTTCCCCTTCCCCTACAAATGTCTACCACGCACGCTTTCTAATCCCCTCCTTTTCAAAGTTAACGCTTGCCTGGCAAGCTAGCTTCTCCTTTCCCTTCAAAAACCAAAAACACTCGCTATGCTCTCACTTCCACGTCAAACGCTTGCAATTGCCTAGCAAGCTACTTTCCAGTTCATATGCTTCTTATCACCTACCTTCACACTATCACACTAACCTCTCCTCTTTTAAACTTTTAGAATATAATCACAAACACCAACTCCTCCCATCACCTTCAAACGCCAACTGTGCATTCTACTCTCGCGTCCAAGACCCCACCAAGCACGCTAACCTCGTCCTTCCCCTTCAAATGCTTGCCACGCACGCCGCCCTTGCCACGCACGATACCCTCTCGCTCTCAGGTCAAACGCTTAAAACATACGTTATTTACCCCTCCCCTTTACAAGTCAGCCCACTCGCCCCACTCTACCCATTGTATTTTCAAACGCCCGTCAAGCAGGATACTCTTTCCCTCCCGCTTAAAACGCCTGCCAAGCACGCTACCCTTTCCTTCCCGGTTGAAACGCCTGCCACGCAAGATAGCTTTTCCCTCCCGCTTGAAACACCTGCCAAGCACGTTACCCTTACCCTGCCGCGCAGAATACTCTTTCCCTCCCGCTTAAAACGCCTGCCAAGCACGCTACCCTTTCCCTCTCGCTTGAAACGCCTGCCAAGCACGATGCCCTTTCCCTCCCACTTGAAACGCCTGCCAAGCACGATACCCTTTCCCTTCCGCTTGAAACACATGCCAAGCACGCTACTCTTTCCCTCCCTCTTGAAACACTTACCAAGCACAGTATCCTTTCCCTCCCGCTTGAAACACTTACCAAGCACACTACCCTTTCCCTCCCGCTTGAAACACTGACCAAGCACGCTACCCTTTCCCTCCCGCTTGAAACGCTTGCCACGCAGGATATTATAAAACGGCAAACTGATCCTTACGGGAAGGCGATGAAGAGGTAAACAAAAGAATAAAACCAAAAATATGTATTTGAATAATTGCAAAATTTGTCCAATATTCCGGTTTGAACACAAACCTTCTTCAGGGGCTAAAGGAAAACTGAAGATAAAACTAAAAGTTCGTTACAAATAAGAGTTTGAAAATATCAAAATATAAAGAATAGATTCTTATTGGTGTAGGAGTCTAGGTAGCATCGTATATCAACGAGCTTCGTCATGTCTGTTTATTCCTAGAGGAGATAATGTGTTCCCTTTGTGTATTAAATGAGCCTCCTTAGCCTTTCTTTCTGCACCACGGTTGCTGTGTATGAGTTCAAGTGGGATTAGAATAAAGTCCTTGATTGAATATCCATCTTGATTGAAGTGTAAGGAGATTCGAATGAGATCGCTGAGTTTATGGTGGTTTGCCCTCTCAGATCGATGAGTTGACGGTGGTTTACGTTTGCCCAAAGCTTACTAGCAATGATGTTATACTGGCCGGAGGTTTCATTGTACCAAATATTAAATGAAAGGATAACTGTGCCACCGAAGGCCCTCAAACTTATTCTCCTGCGAAATGTCTCTTAGATGTTCAACTACAATTTGGCCTTAAACAGCTAGTAATTTTACCAACCAGAATGCAAAATATCTTAGATCTGGTATTTGCCAATGATGACTCTGTCGCTACGAAACTGGAAGTAACTGCTGGTATAAGTGCTCAAGACATGGTACTCTTCGATCTACTGGTTTACGCCCTGAAAGGAAAAGGTTACAGAAGCGGAAAGCCTTTATTGGGAACCAAGACTCTACCTAGTCAATCGAAAGAAGCTAACATCTGCGGTGCATTCAAGAAAGGAAGAAGATCCAACCCGGAAAACTATGGACCTATCTCACTGACTGTGTACTGTATATAATATGTAAAATCATGGAACACATTCTTCATAGTCATATTATGAAACATCTCGAAAGGCATGACATCCTAGCATACTCGCAACATGGCTTTTCAGGTCTAGACGCCCAACGGAAACGTATCTCGTCTATACTTTTCATGATATAGTAAGGGCCCTGGATGCGAATGCATCTGTATCATTGGTCATTCTTGATTTCTCTAAAACTTTTGATAAAGTTCCACACCTGCGCCTTTTATAGCGGAGCTCCGCGCGCGAAGCGCGCCTGCGGAGCACCATGGGTAAATAAATCTACCCATCCCAGAAAATTTGGTAATCACGTGACCGACCGACCGAGCGACCGTCCGTCCGCAGCACAGGCATACCAATGTTTACTGTCACACTTTCTAGCTACGTTGGGAACCCAGAAGAAAGCTGATTGCACATCAATGTTCTCATCAATTGACAGCTGTTAAAACATAGTATCCGCTGACCAGTGTCACCTGACCGTATCGCGGGCTCAGGTGTCGACCCATCAAGGTCGAGTATTTTTTGAAGTTATCCGCTGACAATTTACTCGTTTTCAAATGATCGCAGGCTCACGTTTACTTTTTTTAAATTCATATCAAATATGTTGTGTTTATGTCAGAATCGTCCCGCAACATTACGATTTTGATTTCAAACTGACCTCAGACGCAAAAATTCAGCCAGGTTTTTTAAAATACAGGCGGGAAGACCTTTTCTTACCATGGTCACGTGTTGGTCATGCGCAACGTCCAATTTTTATGTTCTGATTGGTTAAAATTTGACAGGTGAGTTCATGCGTAAAATTTATGCAGCATCTTGAAAGTTGTTTACTTTGACAGCTGAAGCTGACAGAGTTGGAGTCAACTTGTGATGTTTTTAACTGTCTTTTTCCACTGGATGTACAAAATGAAATACAGCTGCTATCAAGAGTGTTCACTTATTCGTGGCTGATTTGTTTATTGGGTTTTTGGTTGAGAGATGCGTCGCTTGTCAAAGCCGCATCGTTTTTGTTTTTTACCTTAGAATGGTAATGGATGCGTGCGAGAATTATAAAGGCTCAAGCGATCCTTGCCTTACTTGATGGCTTTCGGGAGCTGCATCTCGAAATATGGTAAGCCTGAGTAAGTATTGTATTTATATCTAACTTCATGAAGTCCAGCGGCGCAGTTTATGAAGCTAGTTTTATGCACGTTTGTATTAACATTTGACTGAGACACTGATCTGACCTAGTATGAGGTTTGACATAAGCTTAAGCTTACAGAACTTTAAAAAGCCTTTAGTCGATATTAATTCACCGTAAATAGAAAGAAAAGACTTTCCCAAAAATATTTAGTTATAATTTTGGCTGTAGAAAGAAAGCTTTGAGCGATTTTCTTGTCGTGAGTTCATCTTTGAAAACAGCTAACACCGGGAAACCGGCGGCTTAAAACATAAACTTAATCTTTAGTCTTACTAGGAAAGACTTGAGGATTCTTAGAGACACTTTAAAAAAAACTCATTTGTTTTCGTGAATGAAAATTGTTGTCTCTGTAAATGTTCTTCCGAATTATATTTCTTTATTGATTGTTGGTAGTCTCGAAAGTGTAATTTTCATCGCTTTGCCGTTTGTTTTCAGCCGTTCATAAACATCGCTTGCAGGAGTACTCAAAATGCCGAGCGTATCAAACGCTTTTTAAGATTACACATCGTTATAAAACCATTAATAAAAAATAGGCTCAATAATTTCTTTATCACGTTGAAGGGTAACTCCTTTAAAATTTCTTCGCAAATTTGGCGCTTGTCAAAAGTTAGAACCGGTAGGTCGTATAGGTGATTTTGGAAATTTTTTGAACGGTTTCGCTAATTAAAAGTCCACGCGTGCCTCGATGGTCCTGAATATTGAATGAATTCAATTTGTCTTGTGAAATACTGCATTTTGTACGAGGTCTGTATGTTAAAAGCAGCGCCTCATAGTACTCTTTCTCCTCAGATGTGGTGTATATATATATAAAAAAATAAAAGATTGGTTTGGACGCACCCAGATTTATTAGCAAGAATTTGTAAACTTGTCGAACGCAAAAAATTCGGCCCGACTTGTTTTCCAAGAATTTGTTTTCCACGCTTTATCTACTGTAATCAACAGCCATTATTGCTCTTAAATGTGACCGAAGACTATTTTTTGGGTGTGCACATAAGGCTGTATCAACTCGATACAAGATTTGTTTCACTCCAAAATCACTTAGCTTTTCCCTCAAAAGTTGCATGAATGTGCCCTTAAGTTAACTGATTCGTGGAATACAAAATTATTGTTTGATTTTAGTTATAAATTTATCAATGGGAGCTTCGCTTTTAGCCGTGGCTAAATCTGTATATTAGTAACTGCAGTTTTATGGTATCCGGGGCCCTATATCGCTCTGGATTAAGAGTTTCCTTACTTAGCGATATCAGCTTTTAGTAAGTGATGGAAACTTCTCCACAAGGTCAAAGATCACGTCTGCTGTTTCACATGGCACTGTTTTGGGCCCCATACTTTTTCTAATGACTGACCATCCAACCTCAACTGTAGCACCTGATTATTTGCTGATGACTGTTTATTGTACATGTATGTGTCGATAGTGGATCCTTCACTTGATAATAAAAGACTCCAGGATGATTTATACAGTCTTGAGAAATGAAAGTCCTTGTGGCAGGTGGAATTTAACCCCATGAAATGTTATACTATGCGCGTCTCACTTAAGCGGGAACCACCAGTCGAAAAATTTTACTTCTAGTGGCAAATTTCTTGAAAACGAAGAAAACCACCCGTACTTAGGAGTTGACATAGAAAATAGACTTGATGAAAGGATCACAGAAACCAAATCTGTAATACCCCCAACAGGATGTTAGGCTTAGTTAGGAGAAATTTCCGGTATTGTACGGAGAGCATCAAAAAGACACCTTATGTAATCTTGGTCTGGCCTAAGCTCGAGTACGCGGCTGTTTCCTGGGACCAACATTTTAAATGCGGCATTGTCAGACTAGAGGGCAGTGCAAAAAGCAGCTCGCTTGCGTACAAATGATATGACTGCTCCTAAAGCGTCAGTTCCCTGCTAAACAAATAGGATCTATGCACCCTCGAAGAAAGTAGAAAAAGATCTCGTTTTATCTCAGACATGCATAAAATTATTCATGGTTTAGTTGATATTAAGATTGACAATTTGTTATTTTAGGAATAAAATTCGTACAAAGAGCAGCCATACATTTAAGCTTCTTGAACCCTACTGTAAGAAGAAAGTTTTCAACTTTTCCTTTTTCCTAAGAACGGCTAGAGACTGGAATCAGCTCCTCCCTGATATGTCTCTTATTTTGTCCGTTGAAGAATTTCAGAACCTCCTTAGTTAATTTTTTTTAATAAATAGCAATTATTCACCGAAGTGTCGGTGGCTAGTGGTGAGTTTACCGGGACGAAAAGCGGCGAGGTAAATATTCACCACGAGCCACCGACACTTCGGTGAATAATTGTTTCAGTAAGCTTTAGTATATACTAAAACAGTGAGATAATTGAGCACAAAAAGGATGATTTTTAACTCATTTGCTGTTGCCAACGATTACAATTTTGGCCCGCAATGACCGAACGGCCGTGGCCGTCGCTTTTTCTTGACGTCGTCAATGATGCGTGATGCGGCTGGACACGATATTTTATGGTCCGCGTTTACGTTATTTTTCCTCCTTTACGGACAACTGTTCTGCGCGATAGAACAGTCTAGAATACGTCTAAATGGAGGATCTTATCGCTGGAGTGGTTTTGGTTGCGAGAAATGGACAAACGTAAGGGAATTTCAAGATTATTCATCCTTGGCTTCGCTGGTTTTCCGAAACGAAAGTTTAGCTGATCATTTGCATGGTCATTTGCATGCTGATTGCGATCTATTGTATTGGCTGCCTTGTTATTCTAACAATGATTTTCTTGGACGCTTCATTGCGTTGCTGGGCTCCCCAAACACTCGTCGCGGTTAGCTAAAGATCAAGTTTAGGCGACACAAAAGACCGTTTGCTTACTATGCGAACTAGAATGCGACTTTCCGTCTTATTTTAGATGTAGGCGACTTGGTGTTCAAACTGAATCCAGGCCCTAATAATAGGATCAAAACAATGGTTTCTTCAAATAGAATGGTCAAGAATGGTCACCTGTGGAGTAGACATTCTCTTCCAAAGGGAGCTAATTTGCATAATCTTCGTTCTTTGGATCACATCAGTGTTGCTCCTAAATTGTCGTTCAACAGGGAATTCACCTCGTGCCTTATGAACGCTCGCTCACTATGCAACAAAACTCTTATTGTTAAAGACTTTGTTGTGGATTACAAGGTGGATTTGTTGGGGATTACAGAAACATAGCTGCATGTGGAAGGTAGTGAAGTGACTTTTGGAGAGCTTTGTCCGAATGATTATCGTCTCCTGCACTCCCCACGGTCGGCAGGGCGAGGCGGAGGCGTGGGCCTTCTTTACAAGCAAGGTATTGGCTCTAAAACAAGGTTATTTGAGCATTCTTTTACATCGTTTGAATGCATTGATGTCATTTTTGTTGCTCGTAAGAGTTTGAGAGCAATCGTTGTCTACCGTCCCCCGGTGTGTGCGTCAGTTGGAGTCTTTCTGGAGGAATTTTGTGGTCTATTGCAAGAGACTGTAGTATGCCCAGAAGAGCTTTTGATATACGGGGATTTTAACTTCCATGTGGACGACAAGGCTGATTGGGACGCGACACGATTTGGAGAGTTACCGGATTTGTTCAATTTAAAGCAACATGTGTGTGTACCCACATAAACGAGGTCATATATTGGACTTGGTCATTACAAGGAATGAGACTGAGGGTGCCTTAGGCCTACAGTCATGGAACAGTTTATCTCGGATCATAAGGCTGTTTGCTTTAATTTGAATTTACGGAAACCATTAAATGAGAGGAGGACTGTTGTCTCTCGTAAATTTTAGGGATTTGATTTTGCTGCTTTCAATGAGATGATTGGATCGTCTGGTTTGTCAGACGGGTGTATCTCGCAAAGTGTTGAGTCATTGGCGAAGGAGTATGATGAGGTGTTATGCAAGGCTTTGGACAAGCTGGCACCTAAAAGAACTCGCACTATTGTCATTCGACCTAATGCTCCTTGGTATAATGAAGAGATCGCTACCCAGAAGAGGAAAAGGCGAAGGCTTGAACGTAAATGGCGTTCGACTGGTCTCGAAATTGACAAGGTAAATTATATGGAACAGTGCAATGTTGTGAATGATATGCTCTACAAGGCCAAAGAACAGCATTATTCAGCAGTTATTCATGAAAATGCCCATGATAGTAAATTACTTTTTCGCACAGTTGATAAATTACTGCAAAGGAGTATAGACAAAAGATATCCGTCTGCGAACAGTGACCAAGAACTCGCAAATGCCTTTGCTGATTTCTTCAGTGCCAAGATTGTGCGAATTCGTGATGAGTTGCTGGTTAGAAAAGAGCAGCTGGGGGAGCGCAACATGGAGGATTTTGAGTGTACGTCATGCGTTACCTTGTTCACAATGGTAACAGATGAAGACGTCCTAGGGTTGATTAGGGGTTCAACTATTAAGGCATGCGCACTGGATCCACTTCCAGCGAGTATCATGCGGAAATGCTATTCTAGTCTTGTCCCTATATTTAGAAGGGTGATTAATTTGTCATTGCCATCTGGATTGCTGCCCAAGGAACTTAAGGTAGCGCTGCTATCACCTATTCTTAAGAAATTAAATGCAGACTTTGAGCAGTTTAGTAATTTTCGCCATGTATCAAATTTAAAGTTCCTATCTAAACTGATAGAGAAAACAGTGTTTGTGCAATTGAATAGCTATCTTGGGGAAAATGATCTACATGAGCCTCTTCAATCAGCGTACAAGATTTTTCACGGCACCGAGACTGCACTTCTCACAATTACAAATGACATTATGCTGTCATTGGATAAGGATCTGGATCTGGATCTGATATTGGATCTGTCGGCAGCATTTGATACCGTTAACCATTCCTTGCTGCTGGCACGACTGCAGAAATCATTTGGCATCAGAGGAACTGTTCTGCAATGGTTCGATTCGTATCTTTCTCAAAGAACTCAGTCTGTAAACATCAATGAAGCGAATTCTACGGTACGAGATCTTCCCGTGGGTGTTCCCCAAGGTTCAGTTCTAGGACCTGTTCTCTACCTTCTGTATACTGCGCCACTTGCTAAAGTGATAAGATCTTATGGCTTAGATTATCATCTATACGCCGACGATACTCAGTTATACTTTGCATTCAAATCGGTGGATGTGGACGCTGCTAAATCGAGGGTCGAGAACTGCATTTCTGCAATATGTCGCTGGATGGATCTCAACGAATTGAAGCTAAACCACAACAAGACGGAGGTCATGCTCATCCACTCAAAGCATCGTCCCTCTCCACCCGTTCAGTCCTTATGTGTTGGTGATGAGAGCGTGGCTGCCTCTCAGTCGGCTAGGAGTCTTGGTGTTATCTTTGATGAGCACATGTCTTTTCATGCACATGTGTCTAGCATCTGTAGATCATCATTTTATCATCTCAGGAACCTATCAAGAATAAGGAAGTATTTCACTAAAGAATCAGCAGAAGTTGCTCTTCATGCATTTGACACATCGAAACTAGATTACTGTAATGCATTACTATATGGCCTACCTAAGTATCAGTTACAAAGATTGCAGTATGTACAAAACACGGCGTTGCAAGTGAGTAAGTTTCAGCATATCACACCTGTTTTGTGTGAGCTTCACTGGCTACCGATTCAGTATCGTATTATTTTCAAGATTCTGCTCCTCGAGTATAAATCACTGAATGGGACATCGCCTAGCTATTTAGCTCAGAAACTACATTATCGTTCTCATACTAGATCATTGAGGTCTGTTAGTAATGAACTTTTAATGCAACCTAGATCGTATACCAAGACCTACGGAGTTAGAGCATTCGCTGTTTATGCACCAAGAGAATGGAACTTAATACCCTATGGAATTTGGAAGTCCAATACCATCTCGAGTTTTAAAAGATCACTTAAGACGTACTTGTTTACTAAATTCAGTAATAACGGGTCATTGTTTTTATAGATTTGTATATATTGCGTTAGTTTTAATTTTCCCTTTTTTTATCATCAAAATTTAGTTTTAATTTTTTCCTTTTTTACTCATTGTAAATATAATAGGATATGGTTATAAATTTGTAAATATTTTTCAATAATGTTGTTTACATGACTGTAAAGCGCCTTGAACATAGGATAAGAGCGCTATAGAAATAAAGTTATTATTATTATTATTCTTGCTGACAAATAAAACTTTTGACAGCATTTGTTTAGCTCTTGCAGGGAAATTTCTTCAAAAGGAGTTGTGAATCCTTTTTGCATTTAAATCATTCTCTAAAAAAGATTATTAAATTTAGTTTTAAGCTTATTTATGAACAAGTCAACTAAATGAAGTACGCGAGAGTTAAGCGTAATTTGCATTTGTAAACAAAAACTTTTTCACCGGTTTCCTCGATAAATTCAAGTCAAAAAGACCAAGCTTTACCTGGTCAAACTTCCAAACCGAACTTCATCACCTTCTTCGTGTATTTCGGGAACAGCTTGTTTGATCATTTGTGAAATTTCTTTGTTTGTTAAGGCAGCAAACCGGGAAGGCATTTTGCTGGCAACCTAGCGAGTTTGGCGTCGCTCGCTCGGAGGAACTGGAGGTGAATCAGTGAATCGTGCAGGATATTCACTGATTGAGTAGCCAATCAGAGCGCGCGAAAAACACTGTCCACTTTTTTAGTATATACTAATTATTTTTATCTTATTTATTATCACATGTAATTTTTATTTTCATATTTTCTAAGTGGTTGGTGTGTGGTGATGATGGTGAAATTGGATCGGTGGTGTTCTCCAAATCGTTCGTTAAGTTGGCGTTTAGTCTCTCCGATGTGCTAACATTCACATTTATTATATCTAATTAAGTAGATAAGATTTTTGGATTTGCAGGATAAGTGGTCAGTGATTTTTCTTTGTTCTTTAGCTGCGGTAAAGATGTAATTTGTTTCTCCTTCCTGGAGGAAATGACAGGTGAGACAGCGTGGATGGCTGCATTTAAAAACTCCGGCAGGTTGTTGCGCGTGAAGTGTGCTTTTGTGGAGCGTGAAGTGTACCAAAAGGTCACGAAGGCTTGCGTGACGTCTGTAAACAGTAACTGGCGGAACAGGGAAGACGTCTTTGTAGTTAGGGGAGGACTTTGCCTACTCCTTAGGCCTCATTATTACGCGCGGCCGATGCGTTTTGGGTCACGTGGTCCGAGAAAGTTTTTGAGTCCAACACAAACTCGGAGAAGTGAGACATTTTGTCTCACTTGGGGCGGAGCTTTTGGAATCGGGCGAGCTGTCAATAACTTTTCCGCGCTGATAAAAGATGTCCAGCAGCCATGGAAAGTACAGAAGATAAAGAGGTAAACCGAGCATATTTATTCTATGAACGTTTTCATTGTTGAAAGTCCTTTGGCCTTTCTTTTTCATTTATCTCATTATTAAACTAATTTGAACTTTATTTCATCTCAAAAACTATTTATAGGCTCAGCAAAATAGCGTCGCAAAAAAATTATTTGATCAAGAATCGGAAGGTAAGCTAAAGAAATAATTTTATATTTATTCTTGGATATGAAAAGCTATCTTTCGTTTCTCTATTTTCGCTCGATCTTTAAGCGAAGGATATTCACGCGCAAAGTTATTTATAGATTATTTCAGTAGAACGTGTGAACTTTTCAAAAATACCAAAAAAAATGCTGACGCATGCGCACTGCGAGATTGTCTAGGCGTCTCCCGGCCGTTCGTCTCGGATACGTCACCGAAATGCACTGACCGAGAGGGCCTGGAAAGACGCCGTATAGGGACTAGGCAAGGGAGGACTGAAGGATGTTAAGGTGTTTTGTTTAGAACTGAAAATATTTTACGAAGAGCGGGGTTGAAGGTGATAAGAAATGGCGTGCGATCTTTTGTGTATTGTGTATTCGTTCGTTCTTTCCTTCGTAATGTTTTGCTTTGACGGGTGTTAAGGAAATGGCGGCAGCCTTTAATGCCTTCGTTTTGATGAATGTTAATGTATAGTGAAGAGACATCAAGGGTGAGAAGAATGGCATTGTTCGGTAAAGGTCCAATTCGTTCAAATTGAAGAAGAAGGTGTATAGTATGGGTTAGGGTTAGGGTTAGACTGAGAAATTTGCTTTTAGCCGTTTGTTTCATCAAAATCAGTCCTATTGATTGCAGTTTTGACTGTGTCTCATTGATATTCATTTTTTTGTTGCTTGAGACACACAGAGTAAATACCACCAACATCTCACCAGGTGACTAATCTAAATGTCTGTCTTGTGTGCTCTTCATTTTGTAGCTTTAAAGTGCTGGGAAAATTGTAGAACATATATTAACTCACTGCTGAACTGAACACCAGCTTTTGTGCACTTTGAACCCGCTCGCTGAAATTTGCTATGTTTTTTTTTTTTAATATATGTGTTCCTTTCCCCATTTTAAAACAAATAAAATTAATAGTGTTTACTTACATTATCAAATGTTTCGGCACTTTGTTTGTATAGGTAATCACATGATTTCGAGTGCAATTTGGAATAAATAAGCACGAGTAAATTTTTTCAAAGGCTAACAAAATTGCACGAGCCCGTAGGGCGAGTGCAATTTGTGGTCTTTGAAAAAATTTACGAGTGCTTATTTATTCCAAATTGCACGAGAAAAATTATGTGATTACTTATTAATAATATTCATGAAAAAATTGCGAGATAGCTTTAAAATCTCTTTAATAGGAAGTCAACCCGCGTAAACTACGTGCAAAAATAAATTATTCAAATGCTGCAATTATCATCACACGTGCAGTCAAAACAACATTTTGCTCGATGTTTTCAAAGTTTGCAAGCTGCAGAAACGGGCTGAACAGTTCATGGAATTGTTCAATGTGTTTGAAATAAAGATTCTGGGTTATTACCTCGAGTTTTCCGCTCTTCCAGAGAATTTCTTCTTCCTCCTCTGATACTTGCCGAGCTTTGTTTGGGCGCTTACCACGGCAAGCCAAGCGAAGCTGTTTCGCTTTTTCCTCCAACACCTCTTCGGACGAACTAAATTCTCGGTCACGTACAATGGACAGGGTGCAGCCTTTGTTCTTTAAGTGTCTATCAAGCGATGCCTTCATTACTTTAACGCTTTCTGGTTCATAAATCTTCACCTTTTTTGTATTGTTTACTTCCGCGTAGAAATGCTCGGGCAAAGTGTTAAGCTCAGCCGGCTCATAATTTTCTATTTCATCAGTAATTTCCTTACCTACGCACCAATTCTTCCAAAAAGAGAGCCAAAAACCAGTGCTTTTCGCAGTGTTTTCGTTTTTAGAGCAGTTTTTCAGCTCCTCTACAGTTGTTTCGGTCGCAAAAGCAAATGTGCTGCAATCGCCAACCACTGCGGTTTTTGCTCGAAACAGGTCCGGCCGGAGCGGATCCAAATTTTGCGCCATTTAGATGGCGCATTTGATTGGCTCTCAGTGAGTTCCTTTGTTTATTAGCCAATCAGAATGTCCCGTTTGTTACTCTTTTCTGCACTCAATAACCTTTTTTCTGCACTGTGTTACCTAAAAACTGCATTCCTCGTAGCCAATCACAATCGAGAAATTTTTTCATGTATATTATTAAGACTTTAATGAGGTGAGTGCAATCCTACAAACACTACATACAATATACGCGCGCTGTTGTCCAGGTACCCTGCGAGCAGTGGTTTCTCCAGGCCGGACGCTACGGGAGAGAAACCACTGCGAGCAACCGTTTGATTTTCCATCGAGCATGCGCGTGCACGTGACGCCTACGTCAAACGTCAAATTACGTCACTTCCTCTTGATTCGAGGGAAAATTTATGACTTGTGCGCGCCCGGCCCGGGTTCGGTTGGAGTTGACCGAAAATCATGAGTTGTACAACGTCGCCGGGTTCCCCAAAGCGGCTGCTCAACCCCAATTTTTCCCCTAAAACACCGGTAAAGAAAGGATCTACACCTAGTTCCTCGAAGTATTGCCTAGTTTGCGGAATTATTCTAAGGATTGAGAGCTTTTACACCTTGTCGCGACTGGAGCTCATCAAGAATAAAAAAAGCGTACTGGAAGAATTTCAAGCGACGTACAACAGCACAGTATTAAAGAATCATGAAACCACAGCCAGCATCAAGCGACTTGCAAAAGACAGCCAGCAAAATCGGCGTACAAAAAGGATTTGTGTCATCTCAAATTTCGATGCAAATGAACCGGGAAAAAAACTGTACAAGAACCGTTTTATTCGCCAGCAACTGTTGCAAAACGCAAGAGGACATTAGCTGATTTCCTCTTGAATACGAGGAAGAGAAAGAAAACTCATTTCCTAGGTACACTGGTTCAGCGCCGAGTGAAAACACTTGTGAAAACAAACCAGACATAAGCAAGGACGAAATCAAGGTGAGGTGATTTATATAAAAAAGTTGTGCATAATTTCTTATATTTTACTTAATAATTATGAGATAGCTTATCATATCGCCTTTGTTACTTTTTAGGTTGGTATCCAGTATGCCTCAGGACCAAAGCAAACGG
>OZ037780.1:30571807-30679307 GCA_964035525.1 Porites cylindrica
TGCATTTTGTTAAATCGCGAGCACATTCGCCAAGACCAACGAGGAAAATAATCGCGATGATAGCCTTTAGACACCCCATTTTGATGAGGGCAGACCCTGTGGCGAGCCCCCATGCACACTGATTGTTCAGCGGTCGCGCATGCTCATGCAAAAAAGACCCCTGTTAAAACAGTAAAAAAAGAACCTGAATAAAACTTATTTAATCGGGCTTTATTGGGTGGGATGCTCTCTCTTAAATAAGTACAGTGTAATCAAGAACACTATAGAACAATACACAGTAAATGAAGTGAATGTAAATTCATATGATATACGTTAGACTCCAGAAAAACATGAACAGAAATGGACTTGCAAGTGCAGTTTTAGCGATGCAAGCATAGACATACATGCTCCTCAATAGAGGCGCATATGCATAGCATAAGAGATTATGCGTTGGTGAGGATGGCCTTAACAGAGGCATCAGAATAAACACACCAATAAAACGTACATGTAAGCTTACGTTGCCGTGGAGAATTGTTTTTGACTTTGCCGCTGTCAGGTTCCAGTTTGTTATATGATTTCCGTACGGCTTATTCATATGGAAGGCTTGCAGCAGTCATTCCGTACTATTTCACGTAAATAGTTGATGTGATGCGAATCGAAACGGAAGACTTAAGCTTATATGGTCTTATATGATGGTCTAAACGTCCAAAGTTTCCGTCAAATGTATTGGAACTTACGTGACTGTAAGTCTATTTTACGTTGAACTGATCGTGAGTTATGATTGATTGCTGATCCGCCGATTTCGTGAATTGACAGTTTTATAGATTGATTTAAGTTGCTTTTAGTGAACGTTCTTAGGTTTAGTTTTGGACACGAACGGATGGTTTTTATTTCTTTGATACTCAAGTTCTTACAAGCTAGAGAGATCTACTTTTCAGGTGCGATAATGTGTTGTTTCGTTTTCTTTGTATCATGATTGTATTATGACTTGACCAATTTTTATGCTTTTGTGATGCCAGTTTAGCTTAGATTTTGGAACCAATTAGAACATTGTGTAATCTTTTCTTGCAGAATAATTGTTTATTAAAGAAATCTCAAAGGCTATGATGCGATTGTTTCCTTCTGTACCAAAATTTCTGAAGCCGACCTATAGGCAGATAGAGGGTTTTACTCTTTGGTAATTAGGAGCAACCGGACCGATGAGCGATATCGAAGAAGAATCCGTGTCCACCCATGCCGCTGGATCCACCAAGGAGTCAGTGGGACCCTCCGAGGACCGTGTAGTCATCTTAAAAAACAAGCGAAAGCAACCCAGGGGACGAATCACACGTGCGATCAAAAGAATTCGCAAATTTATTTCTGAACAAACCCAAACAAAGGAAATCGAAGAACTTAGAAAGGATTTTCACATGGCCTGTGAACTACACGCCGAGCCTTATGATTTCGCAGACGCAAGTCAAATTTCTCGATTGGATGAATGGGAGGACGAGTTGACCAACGATCGATGTCTTTGGCATTGAAGAAGAGGTTGAAAATCATTTTAGGTCTTTGGACGATGTTAGTGCACCTAACCCTCATCAATCTATTGTTCAAGAACAAAATGCCCTTGTCAACCCTACGTCACTGAGTAACCATCATGAACAAAATACTGTTCACGAAGAACATCCTCCTGTTGCAGAGAACACTCCACCGCCACCCGCAGGAGATGATAATTTAAATGCAAATATTTCCTCCGAAGGAGAAGGCAGTTTACAGCCGAACGAAACGTCGGGCCCCAATACAGATCCCGCACAATCCGCGCAACTGCAAACTTCAATTGATCTTCAAATTAATTCAAGGCAAGAACAAATTAAAGCTCTGTGAAGGTTTCAAATAATGTCACGCGATCGCCGGTTACTGCTCAATACCCTATTGTCCGCTCCTTTGATGGTTGAATCGATGAGTTGAAATATCAGTCGCAGAAGCCCTTTACAAGCTTGAAGCAAGTAAAAATATACCTATCCTCAAACTCACCGCATTCAATGGAAATCCGTTGCGTAACGTGGAATTTATTGAGCAAATTAAGATCCATATTCACGATAAACGCCACTTAACAGATGACATGCGTATGGTCCAATTAAAAATGCACGTCACTGGCGATGTCGCACGCACTATATCTGGCCTTGGATCCCAAGGCATAATCTACGCTACGGCGCTTAAAACACTTAAAGATCATTTTGGACAACCGAGTGTAATTACTAGAGCATTTATAAGCAAGATAACTGAGAGGAAGAAAATCCATCCGAACCACAGACAGTCCCTTCGTGACTTTTCCATAGACATTTTTAACTGCTTAGCAACACTGTGGCAGATTAATTACTTTGCTGACGTAAACGCGAACGATAATCTGCGAAAGATTATTAGATCCTTGCCAGATGGCATTATCGAAAAATGGAAAAATGTGGCCACCGATATTCGGAAAAAAAGGAGAAATTCCTCAAATACAGCACATAAGCAATTTCATCAGAAAGAGAGTGAAAGCCGAATTCGACCCCGATTTTGGAGACGTATATAAGAGCGAAGTCTTCAAAGAAAGGAAAGGAATCCATTCTAATCAGAGGGGTCCCGGAAAAAACCAAAGTGTTTTGTCTGTCAGGGCGAACACAGAGTTGAAGAGGGTACAACCATGGCCGATTGTACCATTGAGGAGAGAATCAAACACGCAATGGACAACAGACTGTGTTTCTCTTGCCTTGTTAGAGGACATCCTATTAGAGAATGCAGATCAAAGAACGAATGTGGCAAGAATGGCTGTACTCAAATGCACCATCCAATTCTCCATGCAGACCCCCCGGTACCAACCAAGAGCAGAATGGAGTTGCATCTGTTTTGGATAACGGAAGCATTATGCCAGTGGTACGCGTAAAATTCAAAGCCGAAAATGGAAGACTCCGAGAAGATAACGTCCTTGTTGATAGCGGCGCTGGTACTACAGTCATACGAAAGGATTTTGCCAGAGCCCTTGGTTTACAAGGAAGATCTGAACCCATTGACCTAGCTGTAGTTGGAGGAAAAAGGGTTGAACAAAAGAAGAGCAGAAGATTGAAATTTTTTATTTCCCCACTAGGCAATGAACAGGAATTTAAGATCGAAGCTCATGAAATCGATAACACAATAGTGAATGTTCAAGCACTAGACAGACCATGGCTAAAATCATTTCCTCACCTCCGAGATGTTCTTTTCTCGCATAAGGCAGGACCAATCGATTTAATCTTGGGAGTCCAGTACAGCCATCTCCATGCAGAAGAAGAGGTCCGTCAAGGCTTGCCTTTCAAACCAGTTGCAAAACGTACGTAACTAGGATGGCACGTGATTGACGCTAACAAAGTAAATGGTGACCTTCAGATATGTTCACTTAGGTTAGTCCAGAAGATTAATATGGTGCGATTTTATGCCTTTGAAACCTTAGGAGTACAGGCACCTTGTTCATGTCCGAAGACAACGATGACTAAAGAAGATAGAAAGGCTATGGAATTTTTCGAAACCTCCTGCGCCAAAGAAGAAAACCGCTATGTCATAGGTTTACCATGGAAAAAGGATCTCAACCTTCTTCCTAACAACTACGCGTTGGCAGGTCGAGGACTGGAGTCCTTGGAACGAAGTTTATCCAAAAATAAAACCAAGGCCAAAATGTATAATGATGCGATCGAAGAATACATAGTGAAGGGATGGGCTCGTCCTTTATCAGAGGAGGAGTTAAATCAAGATACCAAGCCCGTTTACTACCTTCCGCACCATGGTGTCTATCGCTCGGATAAACCAAGTACACCAATCAGAGTGTTCTTCGACCCCCCTGTAAATACCAAGGAGTTTCTCTCAATTCATTCCTTTGAAAAAGACCTTGCCTCATAGGAAATTTGTTGGGCGTCATAATACGCTTTCGCGAGGATCCTGTTGTATTTGCGGGGACATTTTTTTGTATCTACAGATCCTTCTACCAGAAAAGGACACTCATGTTCATCGCTTTATCTGGCGAAATCTCCAGACTCAAAAACCACCTACCATAAACGTCCTTTCAAGAGTGACATTTGGTGACAAACCATCACATGACATGGCTAGTTACGTAATGTTGCACATCGCTTAGGAAAATGAGGAAGAGTACCCAGATGCAGCAACAATCTTACGCCGAGATCGTTATATGGATGACCTCATTCACTCTTGTTCGACTCCTCAGGAGGCAATCAATCGGATGACAGCCCTTGATCAAGTTCTCGCAAAGGGAAGTTTCCAAATAAAAGAATGGTATTGCTCGTTTCAGCTCAAGAGAACAAAAGTGATCAAAGCTCCCCTTATTGAAATCAAGGAAGGCACCGCCCAATCCCATCATCACCAAGGCGTACAAGTGAAAGAAGTTAATTTAGATGGAGAGAGAGAAGAGCTTATCAAGACCCTTGGAGTTGGCTGGAACCCTTCAAAAGATACCTTGAGCTTTACAGTGAAAGATCTTCGACTGAAAGGCAAGTTCACCAAGCGAACAGTCTCATCAAAGATCTCTCAAATTTATGATCCTCTTGGTTTAGCTTCAGCAGTCACTGTTAGAGCAAGAGTCGCGCTTCAAGAAATCTGGAAAATGAAGAAGTTTGACTGGGACGACCCATTGCCTGAGGAAATAAAGAATACGTGGATCAAACTTTTCGCAGACATCGAAAGGTTACAGTACGTGGAATTTCCAAGATGTCTCAAGCCATCTATCACAACAGGCCCGTCTGAACTGCAAGTATTCGCAGATGCCAGTATCAGTGCTTATGGGGCAGTTGCGTACTTTTTTATGGCCTACTCAAGACATCCCTGAGGTTCGCCTAGTTTCTGCAAAGGCAAGAGTAGCTCCACTTCGCCAGAGTACGATTCCGCGACTTGAACTAATTAATGGCAGCCCTCATCTCCTCAAGACTCGCCGAGACCGTTTACGAAGAATTCAAAGTAAAACCCGAAACTGTACAATTTTGGTCCGACTCAAAGATAGTGCTACACTGGCTTCGCTCCGACTCAACGTGTTTGAAAGCATTTGTGGGTGTTCGTATAGCAGACATTTAGTCAAACTGGGAGCAAACGAATTGGAGATATGTTCCCACTGACCAGAACCCAGCCGATGACCTCAGTAGGGGACTACCTACCGAGCATCTTGAAGGAAGGTGGAGGGAAGGTCCGTCGTTCCTTAGGAGACCCAAGGAAGAATGGCCCATATAATCAGTTCAATCAGTTGTCGAGGAAGACCCACAGAAGAAGGAATCGAACATTAAACAGATTGGTGCAGTGGTTCTAGTGAATGAAGTTCTTAACCCGATCGAGTACTCTAATTGGCAATGGCTACTAAGGGTGACTGCTTACTGCATGCGTTTCCTTTCCAATGTAAGAAAACGAATTAGAAGACAGACATCTGGTGACGAGCCGTGTGACGGACAATTGGTGCCCGAAGAAATAGAGCAAGCTCAGCGTTAGTGGATTGTTTCTGCACAAAGACAGCTCGGAACCTGGGAAGAGAGCTACAGAGATTTAGCACCCTTCGACAAAGAGGGCGTGATAAGAGTAGGAGGAAGGCTAAGAAACGCTCCCCTGTTATATGAAGAGATTCATCCGATTCTCCTACCACGTACAGTGTATGAGTTTCCTGTTAGCTTTAATCTTCTACAGTATAATGCTTCGCTACAGATAAATATAGTACCTCAATGTAAAGACTGGTCCATCTTCTGCTTTGATTTAGCCAACGACCTTGTTCCCTGTAAAACTAAGTCCGCAAAAATTCGCCTTGCAAATGATGGGCTCCTGATCCCCGTTGATCACAGTTGATCACTAGATCAAAGTTCGATTGTTTTTAAGCGCGCACGCTGTAAAAATGGTCAGCAGTGATGTTCGAATTACAGGCCCTGTCGCAAGGCAAACCGATCCAACTGGGCGGTTTAATAATATTGAAATAACGGCCTTTTATCTTGGCAAGTGTTGGATTATGCATGTTAGCTTATTGTAATTATTTTTTATAGGAAGAATTTTCGTATTAAAAACATGTTTAACCTCTAGCGCAAAAGTTTAAGAAACGTCACTTGTTGCGCGACTGTTGGGCAGCACAATCGATCGGTTTTCTTTTTTATAACATAACGAAAACTTCGCAACGCTGATATCAGATCATCCGGTTGGATTCGGGAAACGATTTTAGGTGAGTTCTGCTTTTTAATCATTCTTAAGTAGTACTTTTTTATGGTAGATTACTTGCTAGTAAAGCGAAATAATCATATTTTCGCTGTTGTGCACCGGGGCACAGTCAGACCTTACCACGATTGCAGTTGATGTAAGAAATGTAAGCTTCTCGGTACACACGTGGCAGAAGCTGTGCGTGGTCTCTGTTAGTTTATTTTTAGCCATTCACTTTTACAGAAATGATGTTTGATGGGCATGAAGATATTTTTTTTTCCAAACGACAAATCAGTCTCGTCGACGAACGGATTCACTGGGAAAAAGCAATATGGATCAGAACCTTGACCAGAACATAAATGAAAGACGTATTGTTTAGACTTCGGATGTGCATGTGACCAAAATGAAAGTAGTGTTTGTCACAGGAAGTCTCACTATTCTAACCTTGAAATTGTTTAATAGTCCCATGTTCTCATCAATAAGCACTAGAGCATATTATTTTCCCTCAAAGTAGGGAATTCTTTTTTTAAATAGGGGAAGAAGTTGATCTTTGTTTACACCACTGTAGCTGGCTTAGCTAGGGTAGAACAGTTGAATTACAGTGTACTAAATTTTTCCGGGACCCTAAATGCATATGGTTGTCTCTGCTGATGGAACTGTTCAAAATTCATTTCAACAAACCTGACAACAGTTATGGAAAATAATTTATAAATATTATGTACTAAAACAGATTGATTACAACCATGCCAGGGTAAGCAGGGATGTCTCGAGGACCGTTAATGTACAATTTTTGAAGCTTATCTAGTAAATTCCCTAAGATTTTCTGAACTGTGATTTTTCCCATTTCACTCCCCAGTTTAAGTTATTTTTCGTAGAGAAAGAGCGAGAAAGGAAACCTAAAATTTTTGAAATCAAAAATGTGATACAGAGAGGAATCAGAAAAATTCTTACTTTCGTAAAACTTTTTAAAAATTCCAGCGAAAATTTTCAGGAGAATAATACTGAAGCCCTTATAATTTCGGAAAGATTCAAGTTGCCCTAGGATGACTGAACAGATGAAAATTTCATTTCTATGAATGAATACATTTCTAGAGATCTAAAAGTGTTCTGGATAACCTAAAAAGTGTTTTATATGCATTTAGGAGGAAACCGTCGTTGGGAACCCCTGATACAGTCCAGTAAAAAAGTGAGCTTGAATACTTAAAAGGCCCGCTTATCTTTTCCTTAGCATCATCCCTGGGTAAGCATACCCCTATGGTTAGTGGCTGTTTTGATACAAAGTCCTTTCATATACAAGTTGCTTCGATACAGTTTCGTTCCTTCAACGTGTAGCACCACCAACAACAGTTACAGTTTATTCAATTATCAGATAATTTAAGTCTATGTATGTACCGGTAAATAGTTTCACATACTTGACTTAAAGAATGAAAAACCCAAAATGTTTTTCTTGTTCAAATGTAAACTTTTTATGAAGTGATCAAACTTTTTGCAAAATTTCTCTGCTTGAGTTCGTATCAAAACGACTTTGAATCGAAATGACCGGTTTTCATACCCCCATGAGTTAATGAATCAATTGAATCAAATGAATCCTTTTGTGTGGTTTGCATCATTACATTTTATGTAACTGTTGTTTTATTATTGAAGGATGGATCAAATACTCTACATGTAATCTTGACATGTATTCTGTTGTTTACTTTGTCTAGATGTTACTGCATTTCAATTATTGTACTTACAAGATGGATAGGATGGCTGAAGCAACAGCAGTGGCCAAAGATAAGATTTACATTTCTTTTGTTTTGTAACACTACATGTTTAGTTTACACTTAGATGATTTGAGTACTGCTAATTTGCTATTACTGTAGCTAAAATAAACATCTGTATTGATCTTGAAAATAACCTTTTTTTCATTTGATTGAAGCTTGTCCAAACTAAATACATTCAGGATAAAACCCTTGAAATTTGTTGTTCATTTTGAATGGTGAAATTTCCTAGCCTGCGTTGCAGCCGACCCATGCACTCGTAAATATAGTCCTATACAGATGGGTTAGAGCGTCTGCGACGCAGGCAAAGATAACCGGGCTTTCTTTACATTGCATTTAAGGCTGGTATAGCTTGTTTCTCAAAGATATTCTGGGAACCAGGATTTACCCGATTTGTCAAGAATACCCTGTTTAACTAGACTAATTTTTCTCAGTTGCAGGTTCAAGCCTGGTTAAACCCATGTTAATTCAGTTCTTCAAGAGCCAGATTTAGCCTGGTTTTTCTGGTTATTGAATAAGAAACCAGGCCAGCCAGAAAAACCCTGGTATACCGGGATAACCTGGTTTATTGACTTACTTTAAGAGCCTGTAAAGCCTGGTTTACCAGTCTTGCCAAGCTAGCCAGGAATACCCTGGTTAACCAGGCTTTTTGCACATATGGTTCAAGCCTGGTAAGCGTGGTTCATTCAGAATTTCACGAACCTGGTTTAAGTCTATAGTGTTTCTGGTTCTTAGAATAACCAGGCTTACCAGACTTACCAGGAAAACCCTGGTTAACCAGGCTTTTTGCACATATGGTAAAGTCTGGTAAGCCTGGTTTGAAAACCAGAAACGTCTTGTTGGTTCAACCAGGCTTGCACCCTGGTAAACCCTGGTTTAACCATGCTTTTGGCGCAAAGGAGTAGAAAAATTCAGAAATTCACTCTGTAGAATGGCCATTGCTAGATACAGTATGATAGGATTTCCGGGAATGCCTTTTTAGGAAGAAATTGGAAGCGACCAGCCTTGGGGTCGAAATAGGATTGGTGAGGTATTTGAATGTGTTATCGTCGATTAAATAATCTTTGTGCAGGCGATTAAGGTATTCTATTCCTGTATTCTATTTGTTAAGTTAGGCTTGGGTTAAAGGTGACAAGGAAAAATATCAACGAAAGCGTGAAATGGTAGCAGCCCTTATATCTAGTGCTAAGCGTAAATTTTATGAAAGGAAGGCCAGCGATCTCCGTTATACGAATCCAAGCAAGTGGTTTAAATATATCTACTCGCTCTGTGGTGCCGAGCAGTTATCAAAAACCCCAACTGCGCCTAACAAGGCTGAATTACAGAAAACTGCGGATCTTCTGCTTGATGCTTTTGTTGCTCCTTGGAAGGACCGAGAGCCAACCGCACTGTCAGTCAGCAAGGTTGCCAATGAATTGGATGACAGACCTCCGCCTGTTCCAAACATTGGGCAAGTCAAAGCCATACTCAAACATGTGAATCCGAGGAAAGCAACAGGTGTTGACGGTGTGCCTGCGTGGTTCCTTAAACGGTTTCACGAAGAACTGGCACCTGTTGTACACGATATTATTTGTGCCAGTATAGTACAGTCCAAGTATCCTACCAGTTACAAGCATGCTCTAGGCAGCCCGGTACCCAAGGTTGATAATCCGATGGATATAAGCAATGATTTTAGGCAGATTTCAGTTTTGTCACAAGTCGCCAAGGTACTGGAGAGGATCCAGCTTAAGCTAAACCTAAAGGACCTAAGTCTTAATACTTCCCAACACGCTTTTACGTACGACAGATCTACTATGACTGCGCTTGCCAGCATCACACAAGACTGGTATAATGCTACAGATTCTGGTAGTCTATATAATGGCGTGCATGTGGTTTTTGTAGACTTCCGAAAAGCCTTCGATCTGGTGGATCATGGCGTTCTGTTGACTAAACTTGCTGGCATGGGCATCACCAAGAGCTTTTGGAAATGGACACAGGGCTACCTATCGGGCAGAACACAGCAGGTTAAGCTCCCGGGAGTCCTCTCCAGACATGGTGAGGTGATTGCTGGTGTACCCCTGGGCGGTGTCATTTCTCCTAAACTTTTTAATGTGCATGTCAACGATATTGAGGACTGCATCCCCAGGGGAATACCTTTATCCACTTGCAAGTACGCTGATGACTGCACCCTATACGAGCTTGTGTTTAAGGACTCTGTCAGTCAAATGCAGGATGCCGTGACTCACTTGGAAAGATGGGCTGTGCAGAATAAAATGGAGCTGAATGC
This sequence comes from Porites cylindrica, assembly GCA_964035525.1. NCBI lineage: Eukaryota > Metazoa > Cnidaria > Anthozoa > Scleractinia > Poritidae > Porites > Porites cylindrica. Next base: position 30,581,978 of record OZ037780.1, read on the forward strand.
TAAAAAGACCAAAGATATGTGGATCACCTTCAAGAAGTCCTGTCCAATTCCTGCTCCTATTAATATCGGGCCTACTGAACTGGAGAGGGTTTCAGAGTTTAAACTACTGGGTGTATATGTACAGAACGATCTCAAATGGAATACACATGTCTCAAGTATTGTCAGCAAAGAGTGTAAACGGATCCATTATCGTAGGGTCTGTAGAACAGCCCATCTCCCCAGGGACATTGGTCTTACAACTTACATCACTAAGATTAGACCTGTTTTAGAATATGCCTCGCCTGTCTGGGGAGGGCTGCCCTTTTTACCTCGAAGAAGTTCTACAGAGAGTGCAGAATAGATGTCTAAATGTCATGGGTCTCCCTAGGGATACTGTTGAGTCACTTGTAACTAGGCGTCAGAATTTGACGAGGAAAGAATTTAAACGTATCCTAGAATCAGAAGCACATCCTTGTAAACGTTTTTTAGAAAAGCCAGTGGATCATGGCCATAATCTAAGATCTTGTAAGACTAACCCAGCGCACCTCAGAATACCTGTATCACGCACTGTTAGGCACAAACAATCATTTATTCCTAGAGGTGCTAAACTTAACTTAATTTGATATGTATATATAGTATTTAGTGTTTCGAATTTTTATTGTAATATTACCGTAATTCTTATCGCCAAAGGTGATAAATAAAGGTTATTATTATTAGAAGGTTATTTCTGACAGTACTTAGGGCCGTTGAGTTGTCTCCAGCATTCATTGATATACAAGGAGTAAAATCCATTATCACGGTTCCTGAACCCTCGTCTGCTGGTTTAATCTCTATATCGGAACGTTTCCTGAGGTTTGTGAGGGCATTGCGTTCTTCCTAGATAAGTTTTTATCTATTTTAGGGGGTTTTTAACCCGGGGAGGGGGGTACTCCCATACATTACCTATACGGGAATGTGCCCCCCAAAGGGGTCGTGATTTTGAAGCTCCTGATTTAGAACGGGGTATTCCAGAGGCGTTTTCTAGAACGGGGTATAATATTTCGAACGCATGAAAGCTCTACTTTTGTAAGCAGCCATTTAAAATTGTTCAGGGACAGATTGCTTTTAAAAATACGGTTCAATGCGTTAACAAGCAAACCTTTGTACTCTTGTTGCACCTTAGAACGGAATGGCCCATTTCTAGAACGGGGTATCAATTTTTGGGGAAATTTTTTCTAGAACGGGGTGCTAATTTGGAGTCCCGGGCGGCACATACCCACCCAAAAAATACCTAAGTGCTCCCCCCGGGGTTTTTAAGACGTTAAAGACTGATGTCGCTTTGGACGGCGTTTATATAGTTATCGAGGGCTGCGTCTCTTTCTCTCGGAGAAGTCCACGTCCCCTTACATCTAAAACGCGGAAGTTCATTAGTACTGGCGGTGGTAGGAGAAGGTTCATTTGTTTGATGAAAGTGTTTTTTAAGGCGCAGACGACGTGCAAATTCATTGATGTCTACATGCACTTCCGCCCAGTTGATGCACTTAGGGTTGAGGAAAAAGGAAAGTCCACGCTACAATCTGTACAGCTCTCTGACTCCGAGATTAAACTAGAGAGATTGATGGCAGTTTCCTCTTGGCCTGCCACGCAGGATACCGTATCCCTCCCGCTTGAAACGCCGGCAACTCAGGATACCCTATCATCCTTCCCGCTAGAAACGCGTGCCAATTACGCTACCCTTTCCCTTCCAATTGAAATGCCTTTAACGCACTCTGCCCTTTCCCAACCGCTTGAAAACGCCGGATACCCTTTCGCTCCCGCTTGAAACGCCTGCCACGCACGCTAACGTTTCGCTCCTGCTTGAAACGCCCGCTACCTAGGACACCCTTTCCGTTGAAACGCTCGCAACGCGGGATACCTTACTATTAAGCAAAACATCAAACATAACAGGCCAGAGCGCCGATTTTAAGTACTAGGCGACTTTGAAAGACGCGTGCTTCACATATTTGTGGCGGATTAGAATGCCGGCTTGGTCAGAGGCCCTTTGTTTAAAACATGGCGGGATACTCGCAGCTTAAGGCAAGCATGTGCCTTGTAGCTGTCAACATAACGCTTTTTAATTACATTCTGTCATAATTAACAAAACCCGATCCATGTTTGATTGAAAGTAATTGTACAAATCTGGTACCAGACAAACCGCTTTTAAAAAACAAAAACACAAAACTAGTTTATGGTTATTTCTCATTAATTTCACTTGATCAAAACAAATATTTACTTTTATCAGTTTTCCCGTTTCTTTCAAAACATCCTTCATTTCCGGGCGTTTCACCGTAGTCAATGAAAGATGCGTTTTATCGGTCTTCTTTTTCGCGGGAATATCAAAATTTCCATCTTTCAAAACGCGATGAACCAAAGCTCGCAGGATACCAAAGCGCCAAAGGCGCACGATGCAGTCCCGGTGTTTTGTGAGCATCCGTTAAAAATATTGAACGCCAAAACTATCAGGTTTTGGTACAGCGAGAGGCAGCTAGTTTCTGTACCCAAAGGTTAGTGCATGGACAGGCTATCGAAAGAAAATAAAAGGGATGGTTGCCCAATGGATAGCAGGCCTAACTACGCAAAATAAATGTCTCATTGCATCCTTGTCTGCGAGGTTAGTACTAAATTTACACTCTAGAATACATTACAGAACTCAATCAGCAACACTTTGCAAGTAGAATTGGTGATCAGTGTGGGCAATTTATATTTCTAAGGGACGTCCGTCGCACAAAGGCTTAACGCGCGGGGGTTTTTAGTCAATGACTGACATAACAGTTTCCTCACAATCGACCCAGTTAGAATGCGATAATGTGCGAGTGAACTGTGCCTACAACTGGCAATAAGCTGAATAAACCGGAAGCTGAACACCATGAATAAGTTACCTAATTACATCGCAGGTTCTTTTTCTTTTTTTTCAACTACCGGAGAGGTTTTTCGTGCATTCTGTTGCGCAGTTTGGCAGTGATATTCCTGCAATGGTTTTAGTACTGGTCCCGTTGCCGAAACCTTGCACCAGCAAGATACGGTAATCGAGAGTCGAGAATCGAGAATAGATATTGTACTCGGGACAAGAAAAGGTCGCCGTCCAAGGAACAACTGATGAAAAGCAAGAGCTTCAAGCTGCTGAGAATCGCCAATTCTGGATTACAAGCAGCGAAGGAACTCCTGAGAAGCGTCCAAATTATAAAGGAACTTTGGAGGCAAGTCAGCCACGGTGATTGTCGCACCACGCATAAAGTAGAATAAATTTGTTAGCCTGGTCTTGTCTTTGCCACAAATCACGTAAAACTATAAAGAAGGTACCACTATGAACTCTGGAAAATGAAAATTCAATAATACTATGGTTGACGACTGACAGTTTAAAAGAGAGACAACCTTCACCTCAGAATCTTGGGCGCGCCGCCTGTAAGCTCTGAGGGAGAGGGTAGCCCCATAATTTGGCCTATTTCAAAAACAAATGACACTACAATAATAACCTACAATAATAATTTGGATAAATGACCAACATTTTAAAAGAGAGACTACCATCACCTCAGAATCTTGGGCGCGCCGCCTGTAAGCTCCGAGGGACAGGGTAGCCCCATAATTTGGCCTATTTCAAAACAAATGACAAAACAAAGATGACCTACAATAATAATTTGGATAATGACCGACATTTCAAAAGAGAGACTACCATCACCTCAGAATCTTGGGCGCGCCGCCTGTAAGCTCTGAGGGAGAGGGTAGCCCCATAATTAATTTGGCCTATTTAAAAAACAAATGACACTACAAAAATAACCAACAATAATAATTTGGATAATGACCGACATTTCAAAAGAGAGACTACCATCACCTCAGAATCTTGGGCGCACCGCCTGTAAGCTCTGAGGGAGAGGGTAGCCCCATATTTTGGCCTATTTCAAAACAAATGACACTACAAAGAAGAACTAAAATAATAATTTGAATAATGACCGACATTTCAAAAGAGAGACTACCATCACCTCAGAATCTTGGGCGCGCCGCTTGTAAGCTCCGAGGGAGAGGGTAGCCCCATAATTTGGCCTATTTCAAAACAAATGACAAAACAAAGATGACCTACAATAATAACCTACAATAATAATTTGGATAATGACCGACATTTCAAAAGAGAGACTGCCATCACCTCAGAAACTTGGGCGCGCCGCCTGTAAGCTCTGAGGGAGAGGGTAGCCCCATATTTTGGCCTATTTCAAAACAAATGACACTACAAAAATAACCTACAATAATAATTTGGATAATGACCGACATTTCAAAAGAGAGACTACCATCACCTCAGAATCTTGGGCGCGCCGCCTGTAAGCTCCGAGGGAGAGGGTAGCCCCATAATTTGGCCTATTTCAAAAACAAATGACACTACAATAATAACCTACAATAATAATTTGGATAAATGACCAACATTTTAAAAGAGAGACTACCATCACCTCAGAATCTTGGGCGCGCCGCCTGTAAGCTCCGAGGGAGAGGGTAGCCCCATAATTTGGCCTATTTCAAAAAAAATGACAAAACAAAGATGACCTACAATAATAATTTGGATAATGACCGACATTTCAAAAGAGAGACTACCATCACCTCAGAATCTTGGGCGCGCCGCCTGTAAGCTCTGAGGGAGAGGGTAGCCCCATAATTTGGCCTATTTCAAAAACAAATGACAGTACAAAAACAATCTACAATAATAATTTGGATAATGACCGACATTTCAAAAGAGAGACTACCTTCACCTCTGAATCTTGGGCGCGCCGCCTGTAAGCTCTGAGGGAGAGGGTAGCCCTATAATTTGGCCTATGACACTACAAAAATCACCTACAAAAATTGTTTGGATTATGACCGACATTTCAAAAGAGAGACTACCTTCACCTCAGAATCTTGGGCGCGCCGCCTGTAAGCTCTGAGGGAGAGGGTAGCCCTATAATGTGGCCTATTAATTAAGTAAAAAGCAAGTAACAATACAAAGGTAACCTGAAATAATAATTTTTGGATTATGATTGACATTTCAAGGAGGCTAAAATGACTGATATAGAAACCATACTGTATCTGTGACGTTGATTATACAGATCGCCCACGCGAACACGAAGATGTTGAAGTGGAAGCTAGAATATCTGGAGTAATCCAGCGTCTTGGGCTCCTTCCAGCGAATAAGATTTTGGCGGGATTTCGACAGTGCTTGGCGGGCTTTTTGGAGAGTGATTTGTCACTGGAGGCACATCGACGCTTACATCGTCTTAAGCCAGAGAAAAAAGACTTGAATCCTTCGCCGTTTGATCAAAAAGGTAGTCCATTGAATCAGATAATCGGTGTTGCTGTTCCTCAAGGGGATGTGAAGTAGAGCTCGAGCTCTCGCCTTCGTTTTCTCCGGCGACTATAAAATGTGCATTGTTGACGGCTTTTCTCAAACGTTCAAATAGAGAAGATTTAAAAATTTCTTTGGTCAGGGTCTTTTCCAAGCCGAGTTCCTTCCAAACCGGAGAAAGATGTGCCAGCAGAGAGTGTATTCCTACTTGCGGCTCCACAGTAAAAACTTGATACGCCGACTCGCTGTTTTCGCTTCGAAGGTCACCAATGTTGACACGGCATACCACTCTTGGCAGAAGTTAAATAAGCCATCGGAGCACTATTTTCTTAAAAGAAAGCACTTGAAAAACCATTGAAAGCGTATCAAGCCTATTTGAATCCAAATGCTGCGAGAAAACTGTAGTTATCAATTGCGAAGCCAGAGGCGCGAAGATCGACTTCCAAATTTTCAATCGACCGTGAAATGAATTTATAATACCCAAATAGTCTGATCAAATTTCGCGTTTCCTTGAGATGTCTGGTTCGTTTAATCAGAAGTACAAAGTTCCTTGACAGGCAATGTGTCCGGTGCTCTCCAAAGGTGTCTGGAGGAATGCTTAAAACTAATTACCTTGTCTGTTATTGGAAACCGATTTGCGGTGGTTGCTGTGGAGATTAGGCCTCCTCCTGCGCGCACTAAAATCGGGCCTCTGGCCTGTTATGAGACCAGTTGGACCAAGGACAACCATCCAAATTTTCCGAAGACCAAAGCTCTTCTTACTTCCTTGATACGAGGCCTTGGAACTGATCATGCAGTATGCAAGTGTCGAAACCGAAAGCAAAACCATTTACAGTGTGCACTAGGTATAGGCCTCCTAGGTCCACCACTGAAATGATGAACAGGATTTGAAGATGCATTGCGAAAATAGGACTCATACCATATGGAGGTTGAGATTATCGGTGACCTAAATTGCAATGTTGCAGGGTGCAAACAAAGTTATTTTTACAGCTTGCCATTCGGGAAAGCTGAGGCTAGCATATACTAGCTAGCCCACTAGCCCCAAAAACTTTTTGATGAGCAGAATTGATTTCAAAGTTCTTCTGTAATTTGAATTCCTCAAAAACTTCACTTGCCCGTCGGGCAAGTTAAGAACAAAATTCACTAGCCCGATAGCAAAATCCACTAGCCCCGGGCTATCGAACATTACTTTCTTTGCATGCTGTGTTGGTACAACATCACCAGACTGCAGCGCACAAAAACTACTAGATATCTGTGATAGTTACCAGTATAGCCAATTAATTGATCAGCCAACACGTATAACACAGCTCACATTATCTATTATTGCGGTTTGTTTTTAACTAACTTCCGTGGAATTTTTCTGACTCCGAAGTCGCCGGTATCGGAATCAGTGATCACTGTCTGATGTATGCAGTAAGGAAGATTTGTATCCCCAAATCAAATGCAAAGACTGTAACGAGATAGTTTTCGACCTGATTTATCTATGGTCCAGTGGCATCTAGATTGAACAGGATGATAATCCTGACATTGCTTGGGATATATAGCCTGATATATATGGCAACATGTTCTTGGACATTGCTGATTACCATCCACCACTAAAGAAGAAGAGATTTTAATCTATTATGTTACCGATTATGTTACCCCCCCCCCCCCCTCTTAAAAGAGGAATCTCATCCCCCTGGATTACTCTGGAGCTAAAAAGGCTAATGTTTCAAAGAGACAAACTCAAAATATCCTCAAGATTCCCAACAGATGACAATTGGACTTCTTACAAACACTTGAAGAAGAAGGTTAATTATGAAATTAAGAATGCTAAAATGAACTATTACAATGCCTTCTTCAGACTAAGATAATCGCAGAAACATAAAGAACACTTGGAAAGGAATTAACAGACTAATTGGAAATGAATCTAAATTCTTAAGATAACTCAGCAGGACAATAGGGATACTGTAAGTATTGACCCCAATCGAAATCAGTACTATACTCAACACACAAAAATTGGACCTTCCTTAACCTCTGAAGTTAAAAATACATCCAGTAATTTTACCGATTATGTTACCCCCGCAGAACAAATTTTTAAGTTGGCGAAAGTATCATGCCAGGAGGCACTTCAATTTAATTCAGAAAATACCGAATAATAAAGCCAGTGGTCTTGATAAAATCTCAGCACGTCTCCTGAAAGAAGCGTCTCCCATAGTTACTCGCAGTTTAACTTTTATAATAAATCTCTCAATTACCACTGGAATATTTCCAAATGCTTGGAAACGAGCTAGACTTACGCAAATATTTAAAAGAGCTGTGTCGCGAAATTCAGCCAAATTAGAAATTACAAAACGCCCGTTAAATTAAGAGAAACGTAAAAATAACCGCTTAAAACTTTAAAGGAAGGTTAAAATAACAACAGAAACAACAGATGCCACGGATGGGAAAAACTGAAGAAGACTGAAACGGAGTGAAATTAGGGTTTTTGAAAACTGTTCAGCCTAATAGTTTTTCAAAGTTGATCCCCGCTGCTTGCAACTTCAAAAATAATGCTCAGGATAAATTATATCTGTTTGTCTCAGTCGGATCTCTGATTTTGTCATTTGCATGTAATTTCTTTGCATATTCTAAGTTCCATAGCGATTGAGGGCGAGTAATTGGCAAAAGTAAACAAAATGAACTGGACTACCGTGACACAGCTTCTTTAAAGAGGACCTCAAGACTGATCCTAACAACTAAAACCCTATCTCAGTTCTGCCTGTAGTAAGTAAATTAATTGGAAGAGTTGTTTTTAACCAACTATATGAATATCTAAATAATACTAACTTGTTAACTGAATCACAATCTGGCTTCAGACCTATGTTTTCTACTGAAACAGCTTTACTTGAGACAACGAATGAATGGCTATGGAATGATGACAACAATCTCTTAAATGGTGTGATATTTCTGGACTTGAAAAAGGCTTTAACACTATGGATCATGCTATCCTACTAGTAAAGCTTAAACTCTATGGGGTCAGTTCTCAATCTCTTAATTGGTTCCGGTCCTATCTATCTGACCGAAAGCAATAAACGTTTATTGATGGACTTCAATCTGATTTCTGTAATATGACATGTGGTATTCCACAGGGCTCTATTTTAAACCATCTCTTATTTACTTTTGATAATAAGGATCTTCCTTCATGTAATTTGTTTTCAAAACCCAGAATGTATGCATACCTCATCTGCAGAAGAACCATGTGTCCTTGAACATAAAATTAATTATGATGTGAATTTAATTCAGTCGTGGTTGTCAGCAGACAAATTAACTTTGAAACGTCACCACGCACGCTACGCACGCTACTATTTTCAAACGATATGCAAATTCAAGCTCTTGGCAAAGTCGATTAACTTCTAGTTTGATTTGGATTTAACGTTAGATTTTGTACCTTAATTTATTTTTTTCCAAGCTTGCCAGCGGGCGGAATCCTCCAAAACCTGCAGTCTGATTGGTTCCGAGAGCGGGCGGAATCGTTGGCAGCTTTATTCACAAGTTTGTTTGTTGTTTGTAAATGAGCAAAAACTGTCATTTTCAAACCATTTTTCTTTTAAAACTTGCACTATTATTAGAATTAGCTAAGAAGTGAATTTTATTATTCAGAGAAAAAATCTGTAGGAAGAATCAAGCAAGTCAGCCAGAAAAACCGCTTAAGTAAACCAAAACAGGTGGCTCGTGATGTAGCTTCGCAAGTTTTATTACCGCCCTGTATTTACTGCAATCTTGCTTTAAAGCACCTTTTATTGGAAATTTTTGCTCTGTTTGTAGTTCTGTTTTCCATTTTTGTGGTATGAATCTAGATTCTGCCGTTTTTTTTATTGAATTTTACCTCGCTAGTTTTCTACTTATCACAAAAGGTTGTCGTCAATGTTTGCATTTAGCTTTCAATCGAATCACTTTTCCACAGTCGGTTATCGCCGTTTTTATTTCTTTCTTTATAACCTGTTACTCACACCGCCTTCTTTTATTCGAATTTAATTCAAAACCTTAAAATTGGTATGTGTCAGTAGCTCTTTTGCAAAGCCTTTGTGCAGTTTTCATCTCGCTCGATTGAACTAATCTTAAAGCAATTTTTGAATTTTTCAGCCGAAGTAAATCCTCGCTATTTTTTTTTCCCGAGGCTTTTAATATCAAGCTTGTGAATTCTTTTATTCCTGTTAGACACTCAGATTATGAATTGCCTCGGAAGACACAAAACCTTGCTTCATTCTAAAAGAGAGCAGTAAGTGCCATAATATAAATTACCGAGCTAAAAATCATGTTGTAATGTTTTGTTTTGGTTTGAAATCGATCGCTTACTTCATCGACACGAACGCGTCCTACTTCAACACACATAGGCTGGAGAGTGAAGAAACATTTTCCTGAAACTTTTAAATGTCATTAGGAAAAAAATAGAAATGTTATTCACCGGCCTAGGTCAGTCCGTATTGGGAGAAACTGTGCCCTCGGCCTGAGTACCTCCCAGGGCCGTAGGCCGAAGGCGGTACTCAAGACCTCGGGCACAGTTTCTCCCAATACCAACCTCCCAGCCAGTGAATAGCATATATTTATTTTGGTAAATATTGGCAGTTCTTAAGTGTTACCTAACAATTTTGCGCACAAAGGTCTAGTAGAATTAAAATGACTAATTCTGACAACAAGATGGTCCCCATTAAATTCAAAGGGTCGGTTATATTATTTACTGATAAACGAAGTGTAACTAATAGACCGCCGCGGTTGAGCAAATCTTTGGACTTCCAGATCTCTTCTTTAGCGGGTTATTCTAAGAAAGAAAATGCTTTTCTTGTCTACGCCATATGCGTTCATAAACTTTTCTCGTGAATGATCGGCAAATTGAAAATGGCTTATACTGCGTTTTTTTTTCTGACTGGCTAAACGCCTTTTTAAGAGTGGTTGTCAGAGAAAACCGGGCAAAATGTTAAAAATGTCAACGGAAGGGGGTTAACAGAATAAGTTCATACTAACATCATAGATACGTCTCGTGGAGTAATGGACAAATATACCAAACACAGGTTCTTCACTGCTCTTGTATTAGAGATACGAGTATCACTTTATTCGTCCCTTTCGGACACCATTTTTATAAGCAAATTTTCACCATTTTCTGAAACTCACAGAACCCTCAAAATTTAACGAGCGAAGTTTATTTTTTGCATGCGATACAGCACATCACAGAACTACTTTCTAAAACCATAAGTTTAAGTAGCCACGGACAAGACCAAAATTTTCTTATTTTATCTGACCTAAAGTCAGTGTCTGCAAACGAGCAAAAAATCGTGCATTTTTGAACCGGTCAGTGTAAAACGCAGACTGCGGACCAGGGGTAAAATGCAGACTGAGTGTAAAATGCAGTCGCAGACTGAGAATAAAACGCAGGGTGGGTGCAAAATGCAGAATAAAGATTGTAGACTTTTTTAAACATTTGTGCTCCTTCTTCTCCAAATCAGTGAAATAGCTAGCTGGTTTCAGTTACACATGCACACTTCGCTTCCCAGTCGAAGTGTATTGCACATTCGCCAGAAGTTTCAATGAACATCCGAACAGCTTAAGCTGCGTACCTTGATTTGCAATACTTTCACAGAAGGTCATCCAAATTTCCTGCAGAACATCTTTCTTTGTTGTTGCAATGATTTACTCCCTTTTTTATCGCCATAATTCTTCCTGTACAATATTTTGGGTCAGTAGCTTTCATTTAAGCGTAAACAACGTGGTGTGGGATGCTGGTGTTGTACCAATTCACGGTCCCTGGTCACGTATATCGAAAACTTCGCATCTAAAGTTGAAGCGCGAAGTCTCTCGGACGGAAAAAAAAAGGTTGAAGATTGCGATTATGTTTTCGGGTCGTCGACGACGTTCCAGAGAAGAAAGGAATGGATTTGTGAAAGCAGATGTCGTTAAGAAGTGTTCGTTTACATGTATTTGCGGGATTTTTTTGCCCTTAAACCCTTCCACGAATACGGTTTATGCTCGGTATGCATTTTACCCTAGCCTGCGTTGTACTCTTAGTCTGCAGTCTGCATTTTACCCCTGGTCCGCAGTCTGCGGTCCGCAGTCCGCAGTCTACGTTTTACACTGACCGATTTTTGAATTGATCTACAGTGCACAACTAAAACGACATAACAACTCTGACAGCCAAATTGCAGTCTATACTATCATCCATGTAACCAAAACACTAATAATCATTTTGGGCCATTGAAACAGGAAGAAATTAGAAAACTCACATTTGTTATAGTTTCCAAGCTTTTTCTTGCAAACAGGCCGATCCCCCTCCCCCCTTCGTGTTTGGTTTAAGTCCTCTTCGCGAATTTTCTTTCATATTTCGCTGTAAAGTATGTTCAGCAGCTGGAGGACATATGAAAAAGCTGGAAATACTGCCTAGGTTACATTTTGAAAGGGCAAAAAGTGCTGAACGATAGGATGAAACTAGAAAATAAAAAAGCGACGCCATCTTGAAAATTCAGCACTCAGGAGGGACTGGCACTAGTAGCTGCGTTACGGACAAAAATTGCAAATTTTTCACGACTCCATTGTCTCGCAATTCCCAAAACAGACTTGAGCAGATAGAAAACCAAACCTAATATAGAAATGTAACCAGAAAGCCTCGGATTCACGTTAGAATTTTTCTTTATCGAACGTGGGCTATTACGAACTATTACCAGGAGCCTGTGAACTCCTGTAATTACCAATGGCATTGCTTCATTCTCTCCTCATTTCGAGGTGTCCCGTGAATGTAGATAATAGTAAAGATTTATTTTGTCTCTTTATGAATCACTTAGTTTCGCTCTCATACTTGCTATATATCAACCTCGCGAGTTTATAAGCGTGCAGGTTAACTGCGGGCCGTGGATATTGCTTGCTGTAAAATTTGCAATAATTTTTATTACCAACTGTTGTTAAAATAAACAGTTGAATCAACGTGCGGAGCGGGAATTTTAGGCCGCAAAGCGGCCAAGAGAGCCAGCGGACGAAGTACTTTTTTGAAAGTAAGCCTTCTAACTGATGATCTCATCGCTGTCACTTCGCATTTCCATAAGGTAATAGACCTTCGAATGTTGACAAGAGCTGTCAAAATAAACGATTCATAAGGTTTACCAGAATCTGGTATACCGGAAGGATCTGGAAGGAGCTTTTATTGAAAAAGTATCATTTTAGGAGTTCCTACGGCTCTCACTCCGTACCCCTTCCCCTCATTGTTTTTCCTGCTCACTTCTTTTTCAGAATGCTCTTTGCACGGTCCACACAAGATAATCGCCACGGGTCCGGACGAATTTTTTACCTGTGCAACCCGTTTAGATGGAACGTGAAAATTCTCTCACAGATTGGGCTACTGTTTGCAGGTTAAAAACTTCACTGTTCCGCGGGTCACATGTAAAGAAAAGGCTGATCCGTGCACGTTTTTGGCCGTTCAAAATATTTTGTAAAAGGGGTCCGAGTGTTAACTCGAGTTGGTACCTTTTCTATCATATTGATCATTGATAGAAGTCGTGCACGTGGAAGTTTACAGCCACTGGGTTTCTTTTGTTTACTGGTATAGCCGTAAAAGAATTGACATCTCCTACATCTCTTCGTCACTGGATTTGTCAAAAACACTGTCACTATGGTGTTTAACATAAGCAGAATCACGTTCACAGTCCTCTCATTTAGAGTAATTGTCAAGGTCTTGCCTTAAATTCAGAGGAGGCAATGATGACAGAAATGGAATTTATTCATCTCTTACGGAGGTAATTTCCAACGCCATTTCGTTTGTTAATCCTTTCCACGGTTCTGTTGCAAAAAATGCGCGTACGGGTCACACGAGACGGCACAAAATGTGCTAAAAATAGCACATTTAATGGCTATGATATATATTTCGATGAAGTCAACCCCATCAGTCTACTACCCCGATTTATTGCGTTCGAGGTACGAGAACGCAACCCCTAATTTGTGTTGGTTGATTAATAAGGGAGGTTTTTTCGAGGTTGCATTTGTCGTCGTCGTCGACACGCTTTGAGGCGCTTGCTTACCTTTTGCCACACTTTGACGAGCTAACTCACGTGGTGATTCGTGCGTAGGAGCCATTGAACTATGAAATTGTTGAATGACCTTCACCTCAGACACTCGTGTGAGTCAAGTGTGAATCGACGTCCGCCATTTTGAATTTTGATCAAAAAAGCCTCTGACCTAGCAGCCCGGCTGCATCTTGCGCCCATCATCTGCCCCCAAGGGGTGAGGACCTTTTTCATAGGAAATTCATAAATTGTCTACTAAAACACTGTACAATATGGAAGCAAGGCCAATTTAAGCACTAAAAGCTGCTCAGATATCTCAGAATTGGAAGAAAACTAGTAAGAGAAATTGTTCAGAAGTTATGCAAAAAGTTGCTTGAAACGCAAAAAGTTGCTCGAAATACTGGAAGTTGCCAAAAGTTGCCGAGCAACTTGTGGAAAGCCCTAGGAAGAAAGGGAAATGGTGGGAAGATACTCAATAAAGCTTTGTTCGGAGAGGCTTCGCCCCGAGGTCCAGTCCCTTACCCTTATATATACTATTTTTGACAAAAGGTACCCCTTTCGTGTATCTTCCATTGAAAAGTTGTACCTTTTTCATATATCTGCTTCGTGAGAATAAATCGGTAAGAAAGAAGGTCTTCCGGTAATATTCGTGTAACCTTTAACTGAATTAACATGTAAATGATATTGCAATAAGGCGTGTTTCTTTGAAGCATTTTAATAAAAGGCCCTCTAAAATACTTAATGAAAGATTTTCCTCTCCTTTCGCATACTTGAACTTGTGATTTTATTACCCTTTGTTACACCTGATGTTTGAAAGAGGTACCCTTCGGGCGAAGCCTTCCCGATTATGAAAAGTTCATCATGAAATCATGAACAGGAGATGAGTGGACCTTCGGACATGGACGGTGATTGAAGACTGACGCAATAATAGATGATACAATAAAGAGTCCAAAGAAACGTTGACTTATCCGGGATAACTCAAAATGAAGTGAATGAAGAGCAAATGAAGACTGAATAAAATAATTCCAATTGGTCGCTTGTTCACCACACCCCATCACTCCGCCAAAAAAAAAAAAAAAGCGACAACACAAAACAAGCTAAACTTAACTAAAAGTAGTAGTTGAAGAAGACATAGGACTGTAGTAGGTAGCTGATAAGCCGGTTTGTTTGTTTTTGTTTTTTATCTATTTGGTAATTCATCATGGCAGCTATTAATGCCAGTCCCTCCTGAGCGCTGAATTTTCAAGATGGCGTCGCTTTGTTATTTTCTAGTTTAATCCTTTCGGTCAGCTTTCTGCCCTTTCAAAATGTAACCTAGGCAGTATTTCCAGCTTTTTCATATGTCCTCCAGCTGCTGAACATACTTTACAGCGAAGTATGAACGAAAATTTGCGAAGAGGACTTAAAACAAACACGAAGGGGGGAGGGGGATCGGCCTGTTTGCAAGAAAAAGCTTGGAAACTATAACAAATGTGAGTTTTCTAATTTCTTCCTGTTTCAATGGCCCAAAATGATTATTAGGGCTTTGGTTACATGGATGATAGTAGACTGCAATTTGGCTGTCAGAGTTGTTCTGTGGTTTTTGTTGTGCGCTGTAGATCAATTCAAAAATTCCTGATTTTTTGCTCGTTTGCAGACACTGAGTTCAGGTCAGATAAAATAAGAAAATGCTGATGTTGTCCGTGGCTACTTAAAAAATCTTATGGTTTTAGAAGGTAGTTCTGTGATGTGTTGTATCGCATGCAAAAAATAAACTTCGCTCGTTAAATTTTGAGGGTTCTGTGAGTTTCAGAAGATGGTGAAAATTTGCTTATAAAAATGGCGTCCGAGGGGCTCAAATAAAGTGATGCCGTGTCTGTAATACAAGAGCAGTGAAGAACCTATGTTTGGTATATTTGTCCATTACTCCACTAGACGTATCTATGATGTTAGTATGAACTTATTCTGTTGACCCCCTTCCGTTGACATTTTTAAGATTTTGCCCGGTTTTCTCTGGCAACCACTCTTAAATAACTGGCCGAAAAGCTTTTGAGAGAAACAAATTTATTACTTAATTTCACTCGAGTGCTACTGCGCTGTCATCTTCCGTTAACTCATAGCCATACAAGTTAAGTTGCACTCGCTAGCATCCACTTAATATGCACTTTTCCCTGTATTATTAGAAATTAGTTGACAGATTACTTTTTGTAATTATTTAGATTTTTTCTTCTAATTTCTGGCGTGGAGAAGAATGTAAGTGAAATATTTAACCTTAACAGAACTTCGGCCACAGACGTAAAAAACATTTCTTGCCATCTTTTGAGCTACTCTTCGTCAGTCCTTTCATGTTAATAAGCCGCATACTTTTTATGAGCAGTCTCACTTAGATTCACTTCTTCGAAAGGATATGGATAAGCGATTTTGGCGATTTTGCTTATCTAATTGTTCTTTCTTTTTTAAAGTTTCAGTCCCCAAGGGTTCATAATCATAACATGTTTGAACAATATCATCGTAGCCCGTCTAGATCAAACAAAAAAACACAAATAAAAAATAAATAAATTAAACAGGAAATACTGAGAAAAAACCACCATTACCACCAACAACATTAAACAGGGTTAGCTATTAGCTGCATCCCTCTTTATTTTTCCTCCTCCACCCCTCACAGACAGTTTCTTTTAAACTACACGCCCCCGGCTCGTTAAGAATTCAAATAACCTTTTGCAAGAACGACCGTCAAGGTGAGCATCACGGTGCTTAGGAGGTTTAGGAAAGCAGGCCCATTAAAATGCCGGTTATAAGACATTGCCTTATAGTATCACCGGCACCACTTGTGCAATGCAGTTGTCAAAATTTTAGCAAGTGACGGAAGTATTTTACAGTTGCCGTTAACATTAAAGGTTTGGCAATTTTCGGAGAAAACATTGTAAAACTACATTGAATAGGCCCGCCAATGTATTAGGATTGCCTGTTCTGAATCAATCGATCATCTACTACTGTTGTGAAAGTTTTACATGTTTCTGGCGGCTGATCTAATGAGGATTTAATAATATAAAACGTTTCTAGTTTAAAACAGGGGCAAGAATAACATATCTTGTTGAGGTCTTCTCATAATCTAACATCTAAAATGTATGTTTCGTAGTATGTTCATGGCAGCGAGTCGTACTTGCCGCATCTTCCAACAGTAAATCAAAGGATCGAGGGATGAGTTGAGATATACCAAAGCGTCCGAGAAATTGATCATTTCGGAGGGAAAAGAGGCATCTACTACAATCATTAAAGCAACACATGCGTTTGGCAAGTAGCAAATCAAAAGCGTGAGATATAAGTAGAAAATGGCGACTGTACATTTTTTCTGTCTAGCAGTATCTTCAATTGCCACAGTGGTCTGAGAATCTAGATTTATGTTAAGGGCTTGAACTTGCATAATATGGTGTTTCAAAACTACATAAAGTTTAACATAAATTATTGCTATTGCGACAAGACAACCAAGGGTAATAAAAACCATGATGGCGAGGATTATCCTATTGGTCTTCTCAGAATGTGTTCTTGTTCGCGGGAGCGAAAGAACTGCACTCAAAACCCAAATTGAGATAACCACAGCCTCAACGCGTCTGTGAGTAACGATTTCCTGGTATCGAAGATGAAGATGAATTGCTAGGAATCTGTCTACTGATACAGCACAAATACCCAACAGCGTAGCAGTACAAAAAATTGTGCCTGAAATAGTATTCACTCTTGCCAATGGTTCGAAAATCGGATTGCGTTCATCAATCATAGCAAGTGCCACGTACAATGGCTGTACTAGCAAACCAACACAAAGATCTGAGGCACTGATACTTAGAAGTAGTATTTTTAAAGGCTTCGGAAATGATGGAGTTTTTCTCAATGCGATTATTGCAACGATGTTTAACATGATGGCGGAATAACTTGTAAAGCTGTTCATGGCAACTTTAAAGACTGTCATTGCTCCTGTCATTGTAGAGAGCTTCTCCTGTTCACTTTTATTTCTCGTTCAGTACGCAGTTCGATTCACACAGGTCCAGTCCAAGGCTTCCTGACTGAAAAGTTTTACTAGCCAGTCTTTATTCCACTGATGACCAGTCCTGTTTTGATTTAAACGTAAGTCAATTTTTAAACATACATCTCATACAATTCGTTAAATCCAGCGTAAACTTCCCTAAAACTTAAAATATTCATTTGACCTGACGTTGTTTGCTCTTTTCTGCATATTTGATATCATGGTTAGGGCAATTTAGTATTGTTTCAGGTTTTTCAGCCTCGTGTATAATCAACAGGAATGAATATTCAGGTAAATTGTAAGAAAAAAATAAATGAAGACTCTATGAGGTTTTCTGCACTGTAAAATGACGCATAGCAGAAGTGGATCAACGATCAACGAACCACAGTCTTATTTATCGGCGTAGGGCACGGAAAAGAATTCGAACGAAATGAGAATAAGAGACACGAAAATTTTTTGGCTTTGTTGGGACTGAGACAAGAGTCCGGATATTAGTTTTTTCATCTTCCAGTGCAAAGTTGTTATTTACCAGCCTCTTCAACTTTTTCCAAAGCTTAACAGCAGCTAAATGTAGACTCTATGATTCACCGTTTTTCATTTTCGGGTTTTACTTTGCAGCCATGCACACGGTTATTTATGAAATCTATTATGTATTTTCAGCATAAAATTAATGTTTTAGTGTTGTATCCTCTTCGCGAAACAACAAACAAAAAATATTTGTTCATGTATTTTCACATTTTGGTCTAGTGAAAAACAGGACATATAATTTTCGTCGCCACCGCTTCGTTTGCCTGTGTTACTGAATAAAAGAACTTCTCAAGAGAGTTGCTGTTAAGAAAGGACCTCTACAGCATGATGGCGGTAAAACTTGTAAAGCCGTTGATGGCAACGGAAAGGAGTTTGCTTTGGTCAATGTTGAGAGATTAATTTAAGAGAAGACCCTTTATAGCATCTGCTACCTTATTCTGAAAACCACACGACTGGGGAGTGTGAAAGTTTCGGTTTCAGTTTCTAAGCTTTTGGTTTTAAGGACGTCACCAGTCCGACAGCTATCCGACCGGTAACCCGTAACAAGGCAACCTTAACGGTTTTAAGTTCGACCTGGCGAACTGTCAATCGAAGTTAAGGCCAAATGTTTCGACGAAGTTTGACATGTACAAAGTAGGATTCCGTTTCCAAAATTAATTAAGGAAAAAAACCTCTCCTCTAATAGTGTTTTAAACCGTAATAGACTTTTTAAATTTGCAAATAGACAATTAGACCGGCATAAAAAAGGGGTGCATTATCAGACACCATATGTTCATAGCTCTTTTTGCATGCACCTGCAAAAGCGAGATTATATGGAGGCACAAGAGTGTTTGATATAAATAATACGAAGAACATATCAGTCAAACTCTTGTTGGAAGACGAAAAAGGAACGACTGGTTAACAGCAACATGAATTATGAAATGAGTTTAAGGACTATTCAAGACTGATACATGTAATTCAAATGTAGGTTAAAACAGTCATAAAGTGTGGCAAACAATCAAGGTCTCTTGGCATATGGCAAAAATTATTCTATTTAACAGGACGTACTTATTTTGGCGGAACGTTAAAACTTTCCCACTTTTTTCCCGGTTTTTCTGTTCTTTCCTTTTTAAATGCAGATTCAGACTCACATTCGGTTGGAGTTATAATAGAAGAGTTAAATCCTCACGAATAGGAAATGATCAGAAAACAGCTCCCTAAAGAGAATAACCGAGTTGTAATGAGTCCGTCGTTTAGACGCTCGCAGATTCCTTACCTTGAAACACAACTTCCTTGCGAACACCGGTTCATTTTTAGGACCCGTAGGCCTACGAGTTTCAGGTAAATGCAAATTTCGATCCGTGCGAGGTCCCTATAGCATGGTACACTCACTGATGATACGGTGAAAAATTACATCGCAAACTTAGCAAATGCAAAACAAATCCTTACTTGTTGTACTTTTTGAACTTTTTGTGGGTTTATTGGGAAGTCTAAATTGCAGAGAAAATCGGTTTAAATCAGAAAAAAAAAAATAAAAAATAAAAAAAAAAAAAAAACACAGTCACCGCCAAGAAAACTTAACAAAACTGTGACAAAGCTTTGGGCAATAGGATCCTATTAATAAAGATATGACCTGTGGAAATCAATTACGCTGGCCTTTCTCCCGACGTATTTATTTGTCGGTTTAAGATTACTTCTTTTACTCTGTGGATGGATTTTCATTACGTCAAAGTTGCTCCCTGTCTCGATTTCGGCTCGGCAGTAAATGGAGTAAAAACCAACCCAAAGAGAAGACATAAAGAATATTTTAACAAAAACAATTAGCGATATAGATTCAAATGGCTTTTAAACGCAATCCGACGGGTAGTGAAATCAATTATGTACATTGCTCACCTCAATGTATCCATAATTCTTGGATTAAATATCACTTCTTACCATTTTAAATTTGAAAATTAGACAGGTCTTCGTTAAATCGTGAAGTAACATGAGTTTGTATCCGCTATTTTCATTCGGTTTTCGTTTTTGGTAAGGAATAAAAATGTTATTAACCCAATTCTGAATTTTTTTTACAGTACAGTGGCCAAGCTAGTTCGAGCGAAGATCTTCGCGTGCATGCAGTTGCCAACAAGGCAGAATTGTCAATAATGAAAGCCGAGGCTTCACAAATAATGTCTATCTTGTATTTGTGAAATAATGAATTTATAGCAGCTTTGATCACGGATTAGTGCATACTACTACGACATGGATAACAAATAAGATAAAATGAGTCGAGGCAGCATGGAAACTGGACTAGTTACAAGTTCAAACCGGATTAAGACTTTGTCAAGAACGTCATGCCTTAAAGCAATTATAAGAGTCAGGCTTTTCTTTCAGTTTCCTTCGTAACGCTCGTTTTATAAGGCCTACGTACCTTCAAAGTTAATTGCCTTTTCGTTTGCGTTGCGGTTGCGGTCTTCGTTTAAGTCGGTCCTCTTTGACTTCTTTTATATTTTAAATGGGATTAAACATATCCCTCCACTAAAGGAGAAAGAAAAATCATACATTAAAACTCATTTCAAAACACCTGGCTATCAAATAACCCCGATAATATTTCCGCTTATTATGCATGCGACAATGCATTCTCTCTGGTTAGTCGTCCAGCGGCAGTTAGGCTCCAAAAGTACATTTCAGTTTAGTATATTAAATATTAATTACGAAAATGTTTTATCTAAGAAAGGAGGCGAAACTAGTTTTAATTTTCTTTTGAGCAGGGCAACCTCAAAGATAAGCAAGTAGTAGCATCCTTGTTTCCAGTATGAAAAAAGCCTGGGGACTCAGCAATATTTACCAGAGTACAGGTTCGAAAACAGAGACGTAACATCCTTTAGAGTGTCTAATTCACCTCACAATTTAAGAATCACTTTTGTACCAAATTTTAAAAACAACCGTTTTCTTCGTCACTAACAGTTTTAGAGAGAGGTGTTTCCTTTCAGATAATAATGTTTTGCGCCTCCCAAAAAATTATAGATGTGCAGCTGTGGAAACCCTATTTTTAGGCCCCGTCCACACGAATGCGGACATTTTTTAAACCGCTTATTACCGTCGGTTGCATTTAAGCGTGGACAAGAGACAAAAAAAACATGTATTTTCTAATAGGGTGGCAGACCTGAGGGGTTTTGTCGCCAAATATTATATTTGAAAGCCGTTGAAGCAAACTGTCGCCCCAAACTGATCAGCGCGTTTCGCTCACATTTCATTTTTCTCAACGTTCATGCATAGTTTTCGCTCAGAAACAGCACACTTGCCTCGGGAAATTATTCTTAACGTCTAAAAATTCTTGCAAAGAATATTTTGTCGAGCGAGAAAACAAATCAAGTCGACAACATTCGCTTACTCCAAACTTCGAATGTATGGCGCCAAAAGACGTCATGTTTGCACCCAATTAGAACACGTTTTTCCTCTCGTGTACACGCTTAGATGCAACCAACGGTATTTTTAAACCGGGATTCGTGCCTATGGGGCGATGTCAAATTGATGCAGATTCGGTGACCGCATTCGTCATTCGGTTTTGAGTGGACTAAAGGGCAATTGATGTATTCAAAATATATGCCACTTATAAGCTCCATACCCCCCCCCCCCCCCCCCCCAGGTGTAGGCCCATCTACCTGAAAAGAAAAAAAGCATCCAATTATAAGCCACCCATCCAAATGTTTTGAAATTAATTCGATTTTTTTATGACGTTTGAAGCTTCATTAAGGACTAGTAAATGCAAACGTATTTTGATCAGCACTGCCATAACCAGAAAATGAAGAAATGTTCGTCGCAGTGAATGCAATTTATGTAATTGCGTAAAGAAGCCGGAAAAAAATTCAGGACCTCAACTGACATAACCTGTTTGGAAGCGTTTTTTCTATTCTGATTATAAGCCTCCTCGGATATAAGCCCTTCCATTTATAGGCCCTCCTAAAACCCCTCAAAAAGATATATAAAGCAAGGGCTTATTAGCAGCAGTTAACGGTATCTGGATTCGTTTGTGCGTGGCTTTATATTCGGCATGTACAACTTTACTCGCAATTGCTACGTGATCATGAAACAAAAACCTATAGTTGTTAAATTCATTAATATCAGAAAAGTGTCGATGCAATATGAGGAAACTGGGCTTCCCCCAAAGTAGGCGACACAACTAACCCAACTAAAGGCTTTTTAGGGGGGTCGACAGTAAAACTGACAGTTTTAAGAATCGATGAACTCCAGCCATGACGCTCGTTTCAGACTTAACTGAAGACCTTTCCAGTTCGAATTGGCATTTGAAAATGGCGGTTTTTGAGCGAGATAAAAGGGATTACCCGAAAAAAAAAACCTCTTAGCACTGAGAAGAGAAACAATGTTCAACAAACTCATTGCACATATGGCGTTCAAAGACGCCAGGACTGAGGCCAGTTCTTCCACCTCTGCAATAACCTCGCTTCCCTGCTCACCATATATTCGGTCTGCTTCACACTCGGGTCGGTACATTCTGTCACAAAAACTATGCCACCATAAATTCTCACCAGCATGTTCAAGTAAATAACAAAAAATTAAATTAAAAACACCTTACATTGCCAGTTTTGACGCAATTCGGGATTCAGTAGCCGCGAATCTGAGAGGCTCAAAATTGGATTTATCAACCACGGTACAAATATGACATAGATCAAATGTCTTTGAATATATTGGTGAATATTATTTAGTCTGACTTGCTCATTGGGACGTAATTAACGAGGAGGATAGTCAAATTTATGCGTTGCTCTCATCAAACTTAAGCTGGCTGTTCGGTCTTGTGACCGGCAAAATGGAAACTTTCATAAGAGTCATTAGTCGCTGGCGCCGATTTGGAATCGCGTATTCGGAATCATGTGTGAATTTATTTTTTCACAAGAGAGGCCGTTATATTACTCGTAGAACAGGCAATTTTAAGTTGAGACACATGCGTAATTGGAAATCTAGCCATTTAAATCCATATGAACATATTGAACTTTTTACAAAGGAAATACTTGGTCAATCGAGCGAGCCCAGTCAAACGACTAAGCCCACATGAACAGCCCTTAGGGAGGTATCTTAAACCGAAGGAATCATTTGTTCATTTTCTCGAGATAAAATTCTACTCATTGTAGATGCATACAATCAAACAGATCTGTTTAGCTTGTAGGTTTCCAACAGTGACGAGAAGTCATTTCGTCACGTTACCATGGTAAAAAAATTTGTAGATCTCAACAAACCGTGGTTCTGCACATATGGCAGAAAAATAATAAAGAAAATGTTGACATGGTATGGCTTTCCTGTACATGATTGCATTCAGAAACAAAACAGTAGCTCATACTTTTCTTCTGTCGTTCGAGAATGCAAATTATGGCCACGGTAACGTGACGTCACACTTCTTTCTCTCTATACAGGTCATGAGATATTATCCTTTCAAATCTTTTGTCATTCACTTGCTTACATAATTTGCGCATAATTTATGTTAAACCTTGAGGTCGTTAAGGGGGCTGTATTAGGAAACATAACACTCGAGCTAAATATGTTTATCCCGCTCGGCCAGAATTTAGCACGTGATGACTCTAACATTGAACATATTCTCTGTTTGCTTTTGGTTCAGTGTTTCAAGGATAAGGTTTAAGCCTTCATAGTTGTTATGTCGATATGTTTATAAATGAGTAATTATGTGATTGTTATTTTATTTGATAGTTTCGGAGTTTTTAATAATTAGTTTGAATGATAGTTAATATTTGAATTGTAAATATTGTGAATATTATATTATTTATTATATGTTCATCGATAAACGCAGGCATATATGTTTCTTAGGAATAATCATGGAAAATATCGGTAAGAGTAAAGCGTTTTGGAAACATTTTGTCGTGGAATCACGGGATGTTCGGATTCGATTGTTTAGGGCCTCCCTTGCATTGCCTTTACATCAGTATACCGTAAACTACCGCTTATATATAAGCCTTTGGGTCATACATCTTTTAAGGGGTTTTGGGAGCGCTTATTAACGGATGGGATTATATGCGAGGGGGCTGTATGACCGGAAAAGGGAAGTGTTTCGAAGCAAGCAAACTGTACTGATCAAATTCGTCTAGCATGTACTGTTTTTCATGGTTATATATTAATCAAGCTTCAAATCGCTATAATAGATCGAATTCATTTAAACACATTTGGAACAAAGCAAGAGGGGGGCTTATAATTGTTTGTATTTTTTGTTTACTGGTAAATGGGCCTCTAAATAGGGGGGCTAATGAGCTTTCAATTGACACTTTTGTGGCGTAAGAAATGCAGGTAAATTTCCTACCTACTCACCAACCCACCCACCTACTCACTCACTTACCTACCTACCTACCTACCTACCAATCATATACATACCCACCTGCATTGTTTGTCACCGGTTATAACCGATTAATGTATGGCTTAATATCAAGATCAAGAGGAGTCTCTATAAGTAACTTTGAGTCCTACATGTTACTATGTCACCCTTGCCATTTAAACATTTTCATGTTTGCAGTGTTGTGTTTCTGGCAAACTTGTCTTTTGTGCTGATTTGGAGTTGCTCAGTAGTAGCGGTAGTTCTCAGCCCCGCCACCCCTTTATTCAATTAAACGACACCCAGCTTTTGAGACACTCTGATAAACAAAGTTGTATATATGACTGGTGTAGTTATAAGTAAATTCTGACCCTGGTCGCCAAAGACCCTCCAGTGGCTCAGTGGTTAGAGCATCCGAACTAGAACTCGGAGGGTCGTGAGTTCGAATCTCACCTGGAGCTATCAGAAAAGCAACTTATTTGACTTATGGACTGGAGAAAGAAATAAAAATTACCGTCACTTACATCTTTCAACCGACGCATTTATTTCAAAGGAAAACGTGTGGCTCAAATATACTCAGCAATTTACAGAGGCAATGTAACAGCGTTTTGACGACTGAAAACTAAAGAAAAGGGAACTAAATGAATGAACACCTACTGGCAGAACTTAAAAAAGGAAAAAAACTCTTACTTTGTACCTACTAACACCCGCTAGCCAGTCCAGCGGAACTAGGAACTCATCCACTTAGTATAAGAAGTCTTTTTCTTTTTTTTTCTTTCACTTTCTCCGCGCCAAACACTTCATTTCGTATGCAGCCCACGCATCTACTTGATGTTATCGTCTCAAAAACAATTTTTTTTGCGTTAATTAATTATTTCGCTGCCAATTAAAAAAAAGCGCAGAAGCATCCGCTTTATTTAAGTTAAAACTTTAGAAGTAAAGTGAACCAATGAAACGATTGTGTCTGAACACTTTTTGCTTAATAAATAAGGATTCAATAAAAGGGAAAAAAATTGATGTCGGAACCGAGTAAATGTCTAATTGGAATACAATTTTATGTGTCAGCTCGATTATTGTCAGAGGCGAATAAAAGAATTGAATGTCGGAATACGGTGATTATTAAAACTGGAATAAAACAGTACATGCCAATTAGGTCATTCTTGAAAGTTTTTTGATACTATCAAACGCGGGAGACAAGATATTGGAAGTAAAGTCATTGAATTTAAAGTCAAATGCATTTTTCTTTCTCTCCTTTTTCGAAGAAAAAAATAAACTGTCCAAATTGAAATGTCTGGTTTCAATGAATAATTTGAGATGCCATTGATGGACAGGAAGCCATCTGTTTAAATATTGTCCGAAGATTCGTAAACAACGATGAAATTAATAGTCACTATGCCTCTGTAATTAAGCCAAGACTTTTTTTTCACTAATACCATCTGCAACTTTCCGAGGAGGATTATTGACGTATAAAAATAAAAATCTTTTTAATGGTATTTTCTACAGCTAATTTTTTTAACAGTTTTAACATAAGAGGTTTTAAAAAAGGTTAGATGACATAACAGACGGCAAGAAGAGAAATTTAACATATGGCTGAAAGAAAAATTAGAGCCTGCTACTAGTGGCGGGAAAGAAAAATATAAGAGAAAACAATTCAACAGATCCTTAACAGACCTCGGATCATTTCTCTGCTGCTCTTTGCCAAACATCAACATCAAATAATCCATTTTAAGCATTTGTGATGTAAAGTCTCCATGGAAATCATTATTGACAGCAAAAGGTTGACTTGCTCAGATTATTTAATGCCCAAAATATTTAGAATTCCGTACAAGAAAATGTAGCATTTAGTAAAATTTTTTATTCTGATAGAAGTTTTGATGGCGAGCATCGAGATCCTCCTTGAAATTAACTTCTGTTGATAAAATGGCACGAACGTTACTGATTGAGCCGACTTTAGTTCATGCGCTTGTTAATTGAACCATTCCACCTTCATTTTCACATTCATATTGTGGTTTTACAAACTACAATGGAGAATATGGAAAACCCTTCGCTTTGCATGTCTCTGAAAACATTATTGTAATGGGCCTTATCCTAGATTGTCCTCTGCGGTAGATCAAAGGAATAAAACAAAAACGTTTATAATTATGCGGCTTCCGACGGCAAGTTATCTTAATTAGTAACCTTTTGAAATGTCTTATTAATAAGTCTTAACACTGACCACCCGACAATGATTTAATGCTTGAGGTATCGCAGGAAAAAAATAGTAAAAAATGGGACGTAAATTACCAGTAGCTTCCGTTTTCGGTGTAAGAACGTAGAATTGCTTCAGCCTCTTAACATCAGTTGGTTAACTACAGGAATAGTCTGTTAATCGTTTCAGTTCAGTCGACCGCAGTGACAAGATCCTTTTTGCTGTTAGTTTTAGCCAGCAGACCCTTATCAGTTACTAGAATCATGAAGCTATCTAGCCCTTTCTAAATTCAAACGCAGTCTTAATGGATGTCCAATTTAATGCGCTTAGGATTTATTTTCAAACTGATCTGGGAAATAACCGACAGATAAAAATCTTCATCGGTACAGGAGAAAGAAAAATAACTTTTCCACAGCATGTTAACAAAAGGAAAAAAATTCTTATGTATTTTTATTACTACTTTTGATCTCTAAATAACGATGGCTAAAATCCGGCTTACATAAACCATTATAGTATTTGTTCCTCAACAACGATTCTCACTCGTGAGCTTAGGGGTACTTACCTATGAGGAAATCGCTTATCGCAAGGGGATGTGGCGTTTCCAAGGAGAATACTGGTTGCATGGAATCACGGGTTCGCTCATTCATAGACCCCACAGCTGTGCCAAGCTGATAGCCCCAGTAAGGGCGAAACAGCTGTCCATGGCTGCCACCGCCGGGGTGATATGGTTGTGCGCATGCGTAAGGAAATGACCATACCGCGGAGTTGTTACGTGTGCTTCAGTGCTAAAACCGGCATTGGTTCGTCTTGGCCTGTTTGAAGTTCTCCGAGGTTGAAAGATGTCTAGTGTGAATAGAGGAAAAATAAAAATAAAAAGAGTTAAATTAGTTTACAATAATATGGACAAAAAGGCAAAATACATAAACATTTAAGATCATATAGTGGGTAGTCGTGACGTATAGTTTCTAATTTACAATTTGATTCTATGATTTTGCCTACACCACGCTGCGAGGTAGGTTTTGAGAAGAGCTTTTTGTTAAAACTAATATTTCGAACGGACGCAACTTATGGCTGATCTCCCGTCATATTGCTTATCAACTTCATTCCAAGGGTTTGGAATGAGTATGCAGCGTTCTTAAAAGTAAGTATTTAAAAGGACTGTCACTTTTTACTGGAATGTATAGAAAAAGGGTACAAGATTGGGCCTCCGGAAGCCGGAATCTATAAAACTTTTTGGTAAATTCCCCCCGTGGGCAGTCTCCCACGCAAATGTTCTTTGGACATTGGGGAGGAACACGTCAAGAATTCTTAAGAACGTCTGCGTGGGAGGCTGCTACTCCTAAGGTACACCGCATATGTTTACTTACACTTGCCCTAAACGAGAAAGAGTTTGAATATTTATATTCAGATCAGCGCAGCAAAATTTCAGCTTTCTCGAAACTTTTAAAAACTAACAAAATATATATAACGCCGTTCAGTTCGTCAAAAATACTCTCTTCTTGGTGTTTCATCTGGTGATAAAACATGTACTCTGCTTCCTATGTTTTATATATTACGTCAAAGTCGCCACCAAATTTTCAGATAGTGAACAGTAATGAGGGGTTATGTAATGTATTCCCCTAATTTAACAAGGATAAATCGACGGACCGTACGTGCTTCTCTCGAATTCTACCGACACGTAGTTTTACGCGGGGTTGTATCAATCTTTAC
The DNA here is from genome assembly GCA_964035525.1 of Porites cylindrica. Taxonomy (NCBI): domain Eukaryota; kingdom Metazoa; phylum Cnidaria; class Anthozoa; order Scleractinia; family Poritidae; genus Porites; species Porites cylindrica. The sequence continues at coordinate 30,609,995 of OZ037780.1, forward strand.
GGAACATGACATTTTAATTAAATAAACCTATTCTGAATGTATGGATGGATCGTATATCTTCCATATGAATTCATTGCTCGTTGTTTTAGGCGCGCTAAACACCCAAACGAGCGAATGCGTGCAAAACCTTATCAAAGAAAAGTTCCCCATGAACTCATGAATTAAAAATTTGTATCATGATGAACGTTAATTTGTATGAAGATGTCATTTGACCCTCATAATAAAAACATTTTTTTGCTGATCGTTCACAATTCATGAACTGCATAAATTCTTGCCAATGCTCCAGAGTCAGCTGACCGAAGCTGCAACATGAGCATAAAACAAAAAATAAAAGAAAATTTTCCTTCTTAAACAGGGTTCTGCGAAGCGTGGTTCCGCCGTACTATAGTAAATTGTTTCGCGCCTTATCTTTTTCTATATAGCGTTTTCACATGACGCCACTACCAGTCCAGTGGGAGTTAAACTCTTTTATTAAGTAAAAACTTTCCGTTTTTTTAGCTGCTGCCCACGTGAGTGACAGCACTCCATTGATCGAATCAAGTTCCACGCCAAGGTGGCTAGACAAAGTCTTGTGGATAGTTTTCTGGAAACGTATACGGATCCGAATTCTTTTAGTCATCCTTCCCATTTATTGACCTCTTATACCGTTAAGTCCCGGGGGGAGGGGGACTGGAAAAATAAGGGGAAGATCATTATACGTTTTTGGGAAACTGCCCTGCTTCCCCTTCCCTAGGTCAACATTAACACTTACTTCTCACTTAGGACATAATGTTGGCCTTTGGGGAGGGGTATGTGGGCAGTTTCCCAGAAACGTATAATGATCCAAGGGGGGTGGGTCACTGTTTTCATGTATGTACTGGGGTGGGCTTAGAAAAACCATGCATAATTAAAGGGGTGGGAATGTATGTTTTTTTGCACACGTCAGGCATTAATTTGTTTCTTAGACAATATGCAAGTAAAACTGAGACATTATTTCACAATCAAAACAAAAATCATAATAACTGCAGTTTAAGATAATATTCATACCCCAGCACAAAAGGGAATGTGTATTAGGACCACCTTGCCCTGGCCATTCCAACTTTCTTTTATCCAAACTATGTAATTTTTTTCTCTCACCCCCTTTCCTCCTTAATTTCCTATTCCCCTCAATGGGAGGGGTATAATATTTTCTGAAACTAGACCTTAGAAAAAGGAATTGTCAAATTGTCAAATGTAGGATCGATAAACTCTTGGAGTTGTGGAATAATTACTGCGTAGGCAAGACTAATACGATTTATGAACGCTAAAAGGTTCATGCAGAGCACAAGAACACGCAGAAACAATTGACACCTATGCATCTGCACTTTGTACACTGGCTACCGTGTGCCTTTGGATCCCTAATGGAAGAAATGATTAGCGACCGACTCGCATGTGGCATTTCGGACAACGGACCACGCAAGAAGCTGCTGCAAGAAGCAGAAGCGAGATTGGAGGAATGCATGAACTATTGTAGACCAGCTGAAGCTGCAAACATCCAGCTGAAATAGATCTCCAGCCACGGAGCAGAAGCAGTACATCATCTAAACGACTCCAAAATGGGGAGGGCACTGAGAGAGTGCAAATACTGTAGCAGAAAACATAAAAGAGGAATGGAGAAATGCCCAGGATATGGCAAGACCTGTACAAAGTGTTCCAACCAAAACCACTTTAGTTCTGTCTTCCTACAAACCGTTTCACTTACGACACCAAGAAAAGTACGGCCCCAGGGAGACTTGCAGGAAAGCAAGCCTCAGGTACATGCGGTACACAAAGATTTGCAACCCTCATCTGAGGGTGAACTTTGAGTCCTGTCATTCGCTGAACAGGTCAATGCTATCAGCAGCAAGAAGGGCAGAATTTATGCAACCATGGAAATCGGGAACAAAACTTTTGAAATGCAGATGGATACTGGAGTATCCTGCAATGTCCCGCCGCACAGCTACTTGCCTGCTGATGCTGAAATCCAGAAAACTATGCGAAAACTTGTTACCTACTCCAAGTCCAAACTAAGAGTGTTGGGCACCGTCACAGCAACTGTGCGAAACCCACGAAACAACGTTGAGTATACTGAAGAATGTGTTGTGGTAGTTGATGTATCTACACCACTCCTCGGGGCTGAAGCGTGCATAAAATGAACCTGGTGGTAGTTCAGCATCAGGACACCTCACACTCTGACAGGTAGCCCTCAAAGGGTTCTGAGCTAGCCGAAGTGCACAGAAGTGCACAATATCAAAAGGCCTGACATAGGAGATTGTCCTATCAGAGGATGCTGACGTATTCAGGATCCTGCCATGGGCAAGATGCGAGGCAGTTAAGCTGCACTTGGAAGTCGACGATGAAGTGTCACCCGTTGTAATGCCTCCTTTGCTTGTTCCCGTAGCAGTTAAGGTAGAATTGAAGGAAGAACTTAATCCCCTTGAGAGCCTGGAAGAAATCAGAAGAGAGTATGAGCCTACAGAATGGGTGGCTAGCATAATTGCGACTCAGAAGCTAAATGGAAAGATTAGGTTTGGATCGACCAACAGCATCTAAATCAAGCATTGAAGTGTCGACACCACCCACTACCTGTGGTGGAGGATATTTTGCCAGAGATATCCAAAGGGAGAGTGTTAAAAAAGACGATCTGAAGAATGGATTTCTTCAGACAACTTGACGAAGAGCACAGCAAGCTCACGACATTTTAGACCCCTAAGGGAAGATTCCCATGGCTCTGTATGCCATTTGGTATCTGCCCAGCAACCAAGTGTTTCCAACGCCAGCTCGACCAATGCCTTGAGAGACTTAAGGGGGTGTATATAGCCAAAGGGATACTGATGAAAAGGCTGACCTTGACCATGATCAAAACCTAAAGAACCTTTTAGAGCGTTGTAGAGCAAGAAATATCAAGCTGAACACGGAGAAGTTCCAGTTCAAAAGCATTTATCACCGGAAATAGCTTTCTATTTGAGAAATAATTCTTCATCCAGGAGTAGAGTTGGCCGTCAGTGCCGAACTGGCTGTGTAATTGGACAAATTCTTTTTGTTTTAAATGCTTTATTAATTATTATTTTCGTTTTCGTCGAGACTCGACAGGCTAACTTCAAATTGATTAATGGTGTAATTAACTTTACCAAGCTTTTCTTTCTTTTCGGCGTCTCAAATCACCCCTATCCAAGTTCCTTTGAGATCTGGCAACTTCTGCATACCGTATAAACTCGAGGGAAGAGAAGAACAGCACGGCCTAGCTCTTAACTGATAGAGGCCTTTTGAGACGCATTTTTGCCAGTTTCAGTCTATTTTTCATGAAACTATTTGAGGATCTCAATGGGGTGGTGGCTTTGACGGTTATCGACTAAAATTTTGCCTCTTTTACCGCTATCGGTTATTTTTTTTTCTGTTACGGTTGACAAAAAAGTTAAAAATTAATTTCTTTTGTTTCAAAGAGTTAAATATTAATAAACCTGTACTTTTTGTATCTTCAAAGCAAAATAACGGTCTTAGGATCATCTCGGGATAAAATGAAGTTATCCTTTTGAAAGATTTTAACCGGATTTGTTAGATCATACTAGTTATAAAGCATTCCACTTCTAATATCATTTTACGCATAGATCTCTCGCAGATCTCCCGTCATATTGCTTATCGACTTCATTCCAAGGGTTTGGAATGAGTATGCAGCGTTCTTAAAAGTAAGTATTTAAAAGGACTGTCACTTTTTACTGGAATGTATAGAAAAAGGGTACAAGATTGGGCCTCCGGAAGCCGGAATCTATAAAACTTTTTGGTAAATTCCCCCCGTGGGCAGTCTCCCACGCAAATGTTCTTTGGACATTGGGGAGGAACACGTCAAGAATTCCTAAGAACGTCTGCGTGGGAGGCTGCTACTCCTAAGGTACACCGCATATGTTTACTTACACTTGCCCTAAACGAGAAAGAGTTTGAATATTTATATTCAGATCAGCGCAGCAAATTTCAGCTTTCTCGAAACTTTTAAAAACTAACAAAATATATATAACGCCGTTCAGTTCGTCAAAAATACTCTCTTCTTGGTGTTTCATCTGGTGATAAAACATGTACTCTGCGTCCTATGTTTTATATATTACGTCAAAGCCGCCACCAAATTTTCAGATAGTGAACAATAATGAGGGGTTATGTAATGTATTCCCCTAATTTAACAAGGATAAATCGACGGACCGTACGTGCTTCTCTCGAATTCTACCGACACGTAGTTTTACGCGGGGTTGTATCAATCTTTACGGAACATGACATTTTAATTAAATAAACCTATTCTGAATGTATGGATGGATCGTATATCTTCCATATGAATTCCTTGCTCGTTGTTTTAGGCGTGCTAAACACCCAAACGAGCGAATGCGTGCAAAACCTTATCAAAGAAAAGTTCCCCATGAACTCATGAATTAAAAATTTGTATCATGATGAACGTTAATTTGAATGAAGATGTCATTTGACCCTCATAATAAAAACATTTTTTTGCTGATCGTTCACAATTCATGAACTGCATGAATTCTTGCCGATGCTCCAGAGTCAGCTGACCGAAGCCGCAACATGAGCATAAAACAAAAAATAAAAGAAAATTTTCCTTCTTAAACAGGGTTCTGCGAAGCGTGGTTCCGCCGTACTATTGTAAATTGTTTCGCGCCTTATCGTTTTCTATATAGCGTTTTCACATGACGCCACTACCGGTCCAGTGGGAGTTAAACTCTTTTATTAAGTATAAACTTTCCGTTCTCTTAGCTGCTGCCCACGTGAGTGACAGCACTCCATTGATCGAATCAAGTTCCACGCCAAGGTGGCTAGACAAAGTCTTGTGGATAGTTTTCTGGAAACGTATACGGATCCGAATTTTTTTAGTCATCCTTCCCATTTATTGACCTCTTATACCGTTAAGTCCCGGGGGGAGGGGGACTGGAAAAATAAGGGGAAGATCATTATACGTTTTTGGGAAACTGCCCTGCTTCCCCTTCCCTAGGTCAACTTTAACTTACTTCTCACTTAGGACATAATGTTGGCCTTTGGGGAGGGGTATGTGGGCAGTTTCCCAGAAACGTATAATGATCCAAGGGGGGTGGGTCACTGTTTTCATGTATGTACTGGGGTGGGCTTAGAAAAACCATGCATAATTAAAGGGGTGGGAATGTATGTTTTTTTGCACACGTCAGGCATTAATTTGTTTCTTAGACAATATGCAAGTAAAACTGAGACATTATTTCACAATCAAAACAAAAATCATAATAACTGCAGTTTAAGATAATATTCATACCCCAGCACAAAAGGGAATGTGTATTAGGACCACCTTGCCCTGGCCATTCCAACTTTCTTTTATCCAAACTATGTAATTTTTTTCTCTCACCCCCCTTTCCTCCTTAATTTCCTATTCCCCTCAATGGGAGGGGTATAATATTTTCTGAAAATAGACCTTAGAAAAAGGAATTGTCAAATTGACAAATGTAGGATCGATAAACTCTTGGAGTTGTGGAATAATTACTGCGTAGGCAAGACTAATACGATTTATGAACGCTAAAAGGTTCATGCAGAGCACAAGAACACGCAGAAACAATTGACACCTATGCATCTGCACTTTGTACACTGGCTACCGTGTGCCTTTGGATCCCTAATGGAAGAAATGATTAGCGACCGACTCGCATGTGGCATTTCGGACAACGGACCACGCAAGAAGCTGCTGCAAGAAGCAGAAGCGAGATTGGAGGAATGCATGAACTATTGTAGACCCGCTGAAGCTGCAAACATCCAGCTGAAATAGATCTCCAGCCACGGAGCAGAAGCAGTACATCATCTAAACGACTCCAAAATGGGGAGGGCACTGAGAGAGTGCAAATACTGTAGCAGAAAACATAAAAGAGGAATGGAGAAATGCCCAGGATATGGCAAGACCTGTACAAAGTGTTCCAACCAAAACCACTTTAGTTCTGTCTTCCTACAAACCGTTTCACTTACGACACCAAGAAAAGTACGGCCCCAGGGAGACTTGCAGGAAAGCAAGCCTCCGGTACATGCGGTACACAAAGATTTGCAACCCTCATCTGAGGGTGAACTTTGAGTCCTGTCATTCGCTGAACAGGTCAATGCTATCAGCAGCAAGAAGGGCAGAATTTATGCAACCATGGAAATCGGGAACAAAACTTTTGAAATGCAGATGGACACTGGAGTATCCTGAAATGTCCCGCCGCACAGCTACTTGCCTGCTGATGCTGAAATCCAGAAAACAATGCGAAAACTTGTTACCTACTCCAAGTCCAAACTGAGAGTGTTGGGCACCGTCATAGCACCTGTGCGAAACCCACGAAACAACGTTGAGTATACCGAAGAATGTGTTGTGGTAGTTGATGTATCTACACCACTCCTCGGGGCTGAAGCGTGCATAAAATGAACCTGGTGGTAGTTCAGCATCAGGACACCTCACACTCTGACAGGTAGCCCTCAAAGGGTTCTGAGCTAGCCGAAGTGCACAGAAGTGCACAATATCAAAAGGCCTGACATGGGAGATTGTCCTATCAGAGGATGCTGACGTATTCAGGATCCTGCCATGGGCAAGATGCGAGGCAGTTAAGCTGCACTTGGAAGTCGACGATGAAGTGTCACCCGTTGTAATGCCTCCTTTGCTTGTTCCCGTAGCAGTTAAGGTAGAATTGAAGGAAGAACTTAATCCCCTTGAGAGCCTGGAAGAAATCAGAAGAGAGTATGAGCCTACAGAATGGGTGGCTAGCATGGTTGCGACTCAGAAGCTAAATGGAAAGATTAGGTTTTGCATCGACCAACAGCACCTAAATCAAGCATTGAAGTGTCGACACCACCCACTACCTGTGGTGGAGGATATTTTGCCAGAGCTATCCAAAGGGAGAGTGTTAAACAACTTGACGAAGAGCACAGCAAGCTCACGACATTTCAGACCCCTAAGGGAAGATTCCCATGGCTCTGTATGCCATTTGGTATCTGCCCAGCAACCAAGTGTTTCCAACGCCAGCTCGACCAATGCCTTGAGAGACTTAAGGGGGTGTATATAGCCAAAGGGATACTGATGAAAAGGCTGACCTTGACCATGATCAAAACCTAAAGAACCTTTTAGAGCGTTGTAGAGCAAGAAATATCAAGCTGAACACGGAGAAGTTCCAGTTCAAAAGCATTTATCACCGGAAATAGCTTTCTATTTGAGAAATAATTCTTCATCCAGGAGTAGAGTTGGCCGTCAGTGCCGAACTGGCTGTGTAATTGGACAAATTCTTTTTGTTTTAAATGCTTTATTAATTATTATTTTCGTTTTCGTCGAGACTCGACGGGCTAACTTCAAATTGATTGATGGTGTAATTAACTTTACCAAGCTTTTCTTTCTTTTCGGCGTCTCAAATCACCCCTATCCAAGTTCCTTTGAGATCTGGCAACTTCTGCATACCGTATAAACTCGAGGGAAGAGAAGAACAGTACGGCCAAGCTGTTAACTGATAGAGGCCTTTTGAGACGCATTTTTGCCAGATTCAGTCTATTTTTCATGAAACTATTTGAGGATCTCAATGGGGTGGTGGCTTTGACGGTTATCGACTAAAATTTTGCCTCTTTTACCGCTATCGGTTATTTTTTTTTCCGTTACGGTTGACAAAAAAGTTAAAAATTAATTTCTTTTGTTTCAAAGAGTTAAATATTAATAAACCTGTACTTTTTGTATCTTCAAAGCAAAATAACGGTCTTAGGATCATCTCGGGATAAAATGAAGTTATTCTTTTGGAAGATTTTAACCTGATTTGTTAGATCATACTAGTTATAAAGCATTCCACTTCTAATATCATTTTACGCTTAGAAATTCCAATACAGTCAATTTAAAAATAATCTTTGTGAAAAAGCAAAAGCAGACACACGGACGCCCTATTCAAGGCAGGAGGGACATTCATTATAACAGAAATGGTCGTTTTCACACAAGAGACGGATTATTCCTGTGAGTTGGGTTATTGGTTTGATAATTCGCGTCAAATAGGTAATATGTCTTAATTTGAAATGGAAAGGGTTTTAATTTTGAGTGAACAATCCGCCTGACTTTATCCGTCAATTTTGACGGACAGTTTGAAGATGGATTATCCGTTTTAGAAAGCCTGTGTACAGCGACTGTGCACAGGCCAGTCTCAGACGGATAATCCGTTTCTAGCTCTAGTTTGAAAACAGCTAATGACAAAATTCCCGTGTTCAGTGTTTTTAATGATAGCGAAGGACAGTACAGAAAGACCGTCTGCCATTGCCTTGTCCAAGGCCTTATTACTCCGCGCGGCTAATGCGTTTAGGATCACGTGGTCTGAGCGAATTTTTTCCTCAGATACGCCACCGAAATGCCTTCACCGAGATTGCGTGGGAAGACGCCGAACAGGGACTGGGCATGGTAATGTCTACCTTAGCGTCAGAGAAAAACAGGGAATTGTTACAGGGAATTATTTTATCAGCAACGTGTTTTAGTTCTACAAACAGTGATATCTCTGGGTGTTGTTTCACTAGTATTTGTAGGGCACGACCTCCTGAAAATCGCAGATTTTAATCCTAGGCAAGAAGCCAGATTTTCGCTATGGAAAAAATCAATTCTCCGAGAGAGGGGCGGAAATGGAGCCTAGGTCTAGGTTACAACTAAAAAGCGCTTGGCCCAACGTGCCTACGGAGTCAAAGTAGCCGGTAAATAAATAACGGAACCACAAGTGAGTTTAGCACCTTCCTTAAAATTAACAAATCTAAACAACAATTTCTTTTACTGTTAGCTCTTTTTTTAACCCTATTTACGGCTAAAGGTTGAAATTTTTTCGGCTATTTTTTTACGCCTGTGGGTTAACCCCATTAAGACTCTCCTATTTGTGTGATAATCAGGCACAAAAAAAAAAAAACAACAACAAAAAAACAACAACAAAAAAACCAAGATCTTTAAACTTCTAAATTATGGTCTTCTTTTTACTTCAACACTATACAATTGTCTACCTCCAAATCTATTTTTTTAAAAAAGCGAATAATAGTCACACGCTCAGCAGAGGGATTAAGAACTATGGGCAGAGACCGATTAAAACGCTGCATAATTGAACGGAGTGGATATTACCATTCGAATAAGTCAGATGGGTATCATCAGCATACATTCTTGGCACAGAGTGAGACAGACAATTGGGCAAATCATCGATATATAGCAAAAACAGTAAAGGCCCTAATATTGTCTCCTACGGAATACCACACTTGAGGGTGCAACATTCTGAAAGGGAACCATTGACAACGCTTTTCTGAGTACGATTATCTAAATAGGAGGAGAACAATTTATGGGAAACACCTGTTAGACCATAGGGATTTAATTTAGACAATAGAGTGTGGTGGTCGACTGTGTCAAACGCTTTCTTAAGGTCAAGGAAAACAACAGCGTTAACATTACCTATATCAATATTATAGGCCCAAGTATCGGTTGCGTCCAATAAGGCTGTAACTGTTGAATGAAGCGTGCGGAACGCAGATTGGTGCTTAGACAAAATAATATGATCTGATAAATAGGCAAAGAATTGATTCTATATAATTCTTTCAAATACTTTTCCAATTATAGAGATACTGAAATTGGACGATAATTGTCTATATCGCTTCTTTCGCCATGCTTAAATAGAGGAGTAACCCTCGCAAAAGCCACATGGAAGGGTATTAAGCAGCTTATTAGCTCTAAGCGTAGTAAATTGTCCTTCCCAAATAGTTTAACAGTAGATGGTAACACCTTAACTGACGCCAAAGGTATAGCGCATGCCTTCAACACATATTTTGCCTCAGTTGGGCCAATGTCGGCCAATAGTATTCAACCTGGTAATAGAACCTTTGTGGAATATTTAACAAATTCACAATGCAACAGTTTTTATTTTTCACTAGTATCAGCAACAGAAGTTGAGAATATCATTTCTACCTTAAATACAAGTAAATCACTGGGGCCACATAGCATTCCAGTGAAAATTCTTAAATTATTGAAGAGCATCTTGTGTTATCTATGATCTTATTTTTTTAATTGTTCTTTTTCTTTAGGCTTAGTGCCAGATAAGTTAAAAATCGGGAGAGTGATACCCCTATACAAAAGAGGTAACCAGGCTTTAGTATCCAATTATAGACCAATTACTTTGTTATCTGTTTTTCTTAACATAATGGAGAAGCTCATGTTCAATAGATTAGTTTATTTTCTTGATAACCATAATGTACTAGATGATAATCAATTTGGTTTTTCTAGTGGACGCTCCACTACTCAGGCTTCTATGCTTATCACTGATGAAATCCAAAGAGCCATTGAAAACAAAATATACTCCTGCGGGATATTTTTGGACTTACGAGCCAGTCTCTGTAAGATCCTCATATCGAGTTTTGCCTACAAAATAGATTTCGCTCGTAATTTTGCTGTAGACTTCTTTCAGTAAGTATATAACAAATATGAAACTAGACTGGAGAAATTCGCTTATGTAAATTTTTTTTTTAACGATTTTTCTTTCGGCACCACATAAGGGCCCGAAATGCTTGTAAAATATCCAAATCTTGTCAAAATTCAACCGATTGCTCCGGATAAAGGAGTGCGTCCCAAAGTTTCCAGTGTACTTATTACTTTAATTAAACCTTTATCTTAAAAATGATACAGGTCATAATCATCGACACCTTTTTGTATACAAACTCCGAGGAAACACACTTAGCCCCTTTGACCCATTTAGCGAAACATGCGATTTTAGCCAAATTCAGTGGATTAAATCTCAAAAGTGGCTCACACTTACAGACTCTCCTGCATGTCATTGTGTAGTTCCATCCTTCAGCTACTGAATCGTGTTAAACGTGTTGGCGGCCATTCAGTTTCGGTCGAGGGGTGAGTGGCGAAAGTTGCCTTACTTGGCCATTTCGCCGGCGATTCGCCATCGTCAAGTCCAGAAGGATTGTAAGAATAGAAAGCGAGAAATCGGGTATATACCACTCGAAGATTGTCCATTCGTAAGGACTGCATACTTTCAATCACTGTTTTCCAGATGGGTATGGTTTTAACCCAACAAAGAAGGGGTAGAAGAGGGTGGAACGTGATCGTTTTTGACAGCATTTCGCCAACAGTAAAAATAAAACAAAAATTTTAGGGCTAGAATTGAAAGCTGTATCACATAATGAATTTCGTCTTTATTCTTGCTTCGGAAGGGTAACTTTGGTATTTAATGCAGTAGCTCTTTTTTCGATTGTAGAAATAGCATGTTCAGAAGGTGGTTGGACAAACAGTTCATGTAATTGCATTCGGAGACCCCATAACTCATTTTCCTCGTAATTTTGCTTCTAAAATCTTTGATTGTCCCGATCATATCAATTCTGACACCCCTGAGTTAATTGTGCGTTGGATATATCATTCATTGTTGCTTTTAAGGCTCTAATTGACTTACCTTCCTGAATTACGCGATTTTTGCTTAATGCCACATTTTTTTTCTTAGTATAATATAAGTGTTTAAATCATATCTACAAAAACAAAATCAAGTAGCGGAAATTATATCCGTTCCACGAACCCAATTTCAAAAGTAACTTAGAGTTATTTTAAATCCCAGAAGTAAATAAGACGTTTAAATTAACCTCTGCGGAGATGACCACACGTTTCCCTTTATCTCCGCTTTTACGTGTTTAGGGCTTCCCGTAATAAACATCTTCATTGGCTGAAAAATTCCGGTGGTGCAATTATATAAATGAATGTTGTTTTGTTGAGGTAATGCTGCCGTGGCAAGGGGAAAACGAAGAGCACGCTATTCGAATTCTTATTCAAGGTAATTTTAAATTATTTCAACATCCCTTCCAATTCCATGACAAAACAATTAGGTCGATGCGCCGTTCGCATTTGCAAAAGTGCAGGGGGATCGGTATCTCTGATCTAACACACAAGAATAAATTATTTCGTGAATTGAAATTGTTCTATTCAAAGCTTAAAGTAGTCGGTCAAACACTCATGAAAACAAAGATTGATTTCATATTGAATGGTTTTTGCGAGTTTTTTTCTTTTTTTTTGGCGAGGGGGGGGGGGGGGGGGGGGGTAAAGATAGCAAGAAGACAAGTTTCAGAAAACAAGTTTCAGTTTGTCAACCAGCATTTTGCTAGTATACTATAATGCTCGGTCTATGCGACTCTATATATGGTGTTTCTGTCTCCGTCGTCAAAATTCATTAAGTCATTAAAATTGGCGTAGAGGTAGGTATTCCATTCAATGAGTTGGTAGGTTACTTTACGTAAGGTGGCCATTTTGTCGATGCAAGAGCAAGCCTTTCTAAAGCTTGAATGCCGATTCTGTTTAGCGTCCTCTGCCTGCTGAAAACGATAAAAGTAACTATGATCTTTTTAGCATCTTACGAAAATCAGTGATACCTCTCTAAAATTCACGCATTGCCGCATTCCTCTTTCTTAAGATTTTTAACAATCCGGCTTTTTTCCAGTCATGTGGCATCCTCTCCTCTTGGGAGGTCTTGCGAGTATTTTGTGAGAACGTAAAGGCAACTACTGTAGTACTCGTTCTGTGTGTAGCGCACCCTTTTCGATCTCTTATGGCCTCGGGTTCGTACCAAGCCTTCTTGTGTCCCCATAAATGACAGCATATACCTCGTCATTCCATTTACTATGATGAATCATTTCGTCTAGTGCATGGTTTTTAGATTTCCCATTTGTAGTGTTGTCTGCCAGGACATACAGATTGTTATGAGCTAGATCAAGGAGGTCTAAGAGAAGGGTTGTGTAGTTTTGGTGTTATGTGGTCGTAATCTTGTTCAATCAGTTCTGACTTAAATGTGAATATTTCAAACTCTGCAATAGAAAAGGAAACTAGGACATATTCGGAGAAAAGATAATTGTAAACACTTAACTTGGAAACATGAACACGTTCGACTGTAAGCAGACCGACTACCGCGGGGCGAAGTAGGTGACGATGAGCACGTTCTTATAAGAGTTTTCTCGAGGCCAAGGGTATCAAAAAAGATGCACAAAAATAAGCCTTACTCTTATATTGTGCTAGACAAGATGTACAGGACATTTTTGCTACGCTGAGCGACCCTGGATCTGCAGCAGAAGAAGAAACACAGAATGCGGAAGCATTGAAATTACTGGATGCACATTTTCCCCTCAAGTAAACGTCACATTTGAAAGGCAATAGTTCCTACAAGCAAGACAGGAGGAGTCCGACACCGCAGATCTGTTTGTGACCAGACTATTCCAGCTTGCCGAGAACTGCGACATCCACAAATCGAAGAACATGATCTTTGCAGGAAGCTCATCACACTTCCGAAGGCCGCTCCGGGATATTGCTTGGTTCATGAAATGTGCCGAAAGTCGCGGGCGTAGTCAATTAAAACTAATTCACGAAGCGGAAACATCAATTCCTCGGAGCGGGAAACTTTTTTTTCGTTCAAAAGTGGAGGTGGAAGTTGTTTTTGTTGTAGACTCAAAAGCCATTTTGCAAAAGATCCAGAGAACAAGGCAAGTCTTGTTACCGTATTTATTCGAATAAGCGCCCAACCTCGAATTAGCGCCCACCTCGAATAAGCGCCCATCTTAAAGGCAGATAAAGTTAATGAACCATCAGCTTCGAATAAGCGCTCACCCCACCCCACTCCCTTCCAAAAAAGCTCCAATTAGATATACTAAGAGACCCTCCCGAAGACGGAGTTTTCTTCAGGGTAGTATTGTACACAAACCTTGCTTTGTTACATCTTCGCTTTTTGTTATTAGCATTTACTGTTTTATTGCAAAATATACTACTACACTTGCTGAGAATGGTGAAAATTTAATAAGCGCCCACCTCGAATAAGCGCCCACTCTCAAGGTCCAAAAATTTAATAAGCAGCCAGGGCGGTTAATCGAACAAATACGGTATTTGCATGAAATGCATATTTTCCAAACCTCTTAAAACGAAAGAAGAGGATATAACCGCGGCAGTGTTAGCTCAGTCGGTAGAGCGTGTTGACTGCAGAGCGGGAGGTCGCGCGTTCGATTCCTGGGGCCGGACAAATATTCAGGGTCTTAAAATAACCGAGAAATGAAGGTACTCCCTTTGCACTGCAACAGGCTAGACCTTCGCGTGGCTCGGATGACCAGGTAAAATGGCGGTCCCGTCTCGAGTTGGAGACGTAAAATATAGTGTCCCCAATTAGTACTTTCGTGCTAAAATACATTGACACTCAAATAGAGTGCTTTTTTTTTTTATCAATAGACCCAAGAGAGGGAATAAACGAAGATGACGATTTCGCCTTCACCCTCCAAACTAGTGGAAGAGATATCCCCTCCATAGACTTAGAGCTTTACAGTTCGACTAGAAGGTGTGGTTGACATTCTGGTTCTACTTGCAATATTATCGATAGAGAAACATAGGAGATGCTCAAGGAGATAAAAGTGAAATGCATATCAAGAATTTCTAACAGGAAGTTGTACTCTTGTTGATCCAATGAGCATCTCACTACTGCTGGTGAGTTTAAATCTGAACTTTGTTACAAAGATAAAGGTTGCCATGTGTTTCTTTTTGTCGTAGAAGAGAAAGCGCGGGCAATACGTAACAGTGAGACCTCACAACAGCTGGCTATGCTTAAAAAAGAGTCCAGAGTGTTATAAAGGAGTAGGAAAACTGAAGGTTTTCAAGCAAAACTTCACATTGATGAAATTGACTGTTAAGCCTTCTGTACAGAACCTGAGACCCCACCTTATGGGCTATTAGGGGAATAAGTCAAATGAAAGCTTGAGGAACTTGTAGAATGTGACATTATTGAACCATGAGTTTAAAGCCTTAGACCACGTGTACGCTCGGTCGTAGTAATTCCAAACGTTTCGGGGTATTACACTGCGTCGATATAAGGAGAGCTAATGAGATTGTAGTAAGGGAACATCATCCCATACTTACGGGAGAGCGGGAGATATGTCCAGAAATGGCACACATTGGCGAATATTCACCAATGTTGGGCGAATATTCTTATGAAGTAGCAAGGGTTCTCTTTGAGAGTGGCGAATATGGTGAATAAGGCGACCATTCGCCAAGTTTAGCAGAAATTCAAATGAGATGGTAAAGGAGCCCTTTCGGAACGTGGCGAAAACGATGAATTTGGCGAAAATTTACCAAAACCGTCGGAACAAGTTAAATAAAATGACCATCAGTTATCTTTTTGGCGGAAATGGCGAAAATAGTAAAAATCGTCGAAGTCTTAGTAGATCTCCAAATGAGATGGCAAAGGGTCCCCTTTGAAAGTGGGGATTTTGACGAAAATCAAGAATTTGGCGAAAATGGTGAATATGATGAAAACTCGTCCAAGCCTTAACTACAAGTCTAATATCATGGGTGACAAATTACTCCTTAACTTTGGCGCGAAATTTCAGCGTTAATTTATAATTTCACATGTGAAATTACAAAATTGCCATGGCAATCGTTCCGACGCAGCCAAAATGGCGTCAGGGTTTGAAGATATTACAGATTCTGATGTTGCGGCATTAAAAGCGCTCCCGAAAACTTGAACACCCGTAAAAGCACAGTTAACTGATTGAGAGTTTTTGAGAACTGGTGTGATGAAAATACTCCGAAAAAAGCCCTGAGAAGCTTCCTCTTGAACAGCTGGATAAAGCTCCTGAGCGGTTTTATGCCTCTGTCCGTAAACAAGACGAAACCGACTACGAACCTGGGCCCGGTTGCATAAAACCTACACTTAAGTGCCCACTTAAGTAGGTCACTTACGAATCCGTTATGGGTACACTTACGGGTGTTGCATGGAACGCACTTAGCACTCTCGTAAGTTACTGTTTTACGAGGTAACTTACGGGCTCACTTAAAGGCACACGTAACTTTGATATAGTACTTCATTAATGACTCACTCATTTTTTTTTAAGCTAACCGTCGGTGAGTGTAAAGAAAGTTTTAAGTGGTTTCCGGCACTTTTAAACCTCTCAAAAAAAATGAAATTTTCATGTAGACGTTATTTTTCTTCAATATCTACTGAAAATGATAGTTCTTCTTTTTTCACAACTTCGGCTTTAAAGTGTACATCAGAGGTTAACAAAGCGCATTAGAACGAATTACGTGAAGAAAAATACTTTTTTTCACTTCTCAGTAAAAGATCTCGTTAACTTTAGTAAAAACAGTAACGATACGGGACCTACATAGGTCCCGTAAATTTACGTGCTATTTTTCCCGTAAAAAAAGTTTTATGCAACACCCGCAATTTCTGTTGCATAAACGACACTTAAGTGAACACTTACGAGAATCGTAAGTGCACCCACTTAAGTGAATTCCCTAAGTGGACCACTTAAGTGATTTCAAGCAACTGACTTAAGTTACGAGTGCACTTACGTATACCCGTAGTTGTTACGGACGTTTTATGCAACCGGGCCCTGGCTCCTTAAAAGTAATGCAAGCAGCACTTGACCGCCACCTGAAAGAGAAAGGCTATTCTTTGTCAATTATAAAGGACAGAGAATTTTTGAGTTCTCGAAAAGTGCTAGAGGGAAAGGCGCGTAAGCTGCAAAACGAAGGTAAAGGAAAATTGCCAAATAAGTCACGAAGCCTAACAAGAGAGGAAGACGAAGTGCCTTGGGAATGTGGACAGCTTGGAAATTCATCTCCAAGGTCCCTCCTTTACACAAGGTGGTGGCTCTTGTCACAGCATCTTGGTTTACGTGTCTGCCAAGAACACTACACAATGAATGTGGAGGATTTCACCCTTAATAAAGACGACAACGGCAACGAATTCATAACATTCGCAGAAGGCCCCACAAAAACACGGCAAGGAGGATTACGACTTCAACCAAGGTCTGTACTACCTAAAATGTTCGCAACTTGCGACTCACGATGCCCTGTCGCACTCTTTAAGAGTTACCTGGCAAAGAGGCCTGAAGATTTAAAATTATCTGGCCCTTTTTACTTGGCGTTCATTGACAACCCCACCAAAACAGATGTCTGGTACAAGAAAAGCCGAGTGGCTAAAAATGCTATCAGTAGAATCATGGCAACTATGAAAGAAAACTCACCCTTACAGGAGATGTGTCCAGACAAACGATTGTCTAACCACTCGGTCCGGAAAACTGTGGTGAGGAAGCTAAAAGCCAGTGGAGTCCCAAAATCCGAAATAATCACAATAACTGGCCATCGACAAGAACAGAGCGTAGAAGCATATGATTCCGGAAACGTAGGAGAGCAGCGTCAACTATCTAATGTCATTGATGGCAAAGAAATCCAGTTCAACCAGACAACCAGCGGAGTTCCTCTTCAGTCGCTTATTCAGTCAAGTGCAGCGGTTAGCAGTGGCCATGTATATAATTTCCACAATTGTAGTGTGGTGATAAACCAAGGACAGGCTCACGCGTCGTCTTCAATGCCAACTTCTAACACCGAGCCGTAAGCCTAAATAGTTTTGTCCACATTGATTTCCAGCTATTCGAGTGACTTAACGCTCTTTTGCGTATATTATATCTTGGCCTGTTTGCTGTTTATTATTAACAGTCTGAAAACGTTTTCAAACGCTGACATTAACTGGCATTTATAGCTTTAGCGGATCATTTGACCCGGGCGGCGTTTTCTAGTTCATTCATGAATTTTGGCCAATCACGAACAAAGAAGGGAGACGTCAGTTGATTTCACTTCGAAACATTTGATGAAAAACAAAAATGAAAAACAAGAAAAGTTTAAAGGGCTTTTCCAAGTTGTCTGTACATTCAATTAAAACTTTCCGTACGGTACGCTTTGTTAACCTTTTTTAAGCTTGGAATCCTTGTACGTTTTCAATACAATAAACAATTTGAAGAAAACCGCTTCTTCTGAACGTAATTTGTCACCCAAAATATTATTAGGTAATCAAATGGTAAACTCACGAAATTAGGGAATAATTTCACTTGCACCTAAAGGCTCGGTAAATTATTAGAATTTGGACAAAACGCGAAGACACTTTTCCGTAATTTCACTCGTCACCATTTGATTACACATACAAATAACATGGCAAAGCCATTTGATTACACATACAAATAACATGGCAAAGGGTCCCCCTGTAAAGTGGCGATTGTTACATGGGGGAGTTTCAGTAACCATGTGCCGCATACGAGAGAGGTTCTGAGTTACCAAACTTAGGTCATTGACGAAGAAGGTGATTCAGAACTCTAATGTTAGCAAGCGCTACCTGGAAAAACCTATCAGTCTGCCTCGCATGAGACAACTGTAGCCCTGCCAACCTTAAGGGTTGAAATGTCCGACCCTTTCGCAGTGACAGGAGTGTACTCTGTTGGTCCAGTTTACTCCAGGATGAAGAAGGCTGATACTGCCAAAGGGTACATTGCATAATTTACCTGTACCAGCACCCGCAGTACACCTGAAGCTGTTGTTGAACCTCTCTCGTCTGCTGAATTTCAAAGAGCGCTAAAGGAGTTTATTGCCAGGTGAGGATGCCCTCAGATCCTTGTAAGTGACAATGGGAAAACGTTCGTGGCTACAGGGAAATGGTTGTCTACCCTCAAGAAGGATCACAATCTTGCAAGTTACGTTGGAGCTCTGAATATAACGGGGAAGTTTAACCTGGCTCGTGCCCCGTAGTGGGAAGGTTTATTCGAGTACCTCATTGGTATCATGCGCTTTCGAAAACTCATACGCAAGGAAATCTTATTCAAACTTCACAAAGCGTATATTTTACCTCACTTTTATTATTGCTCCTCTGTCTGGCACTTTTGTGGAGCGCGCGATGCGGATAAGCTTGAGGCATTAAATAAAAGAATACTTAGATTTATACTTGGAGATTACTTGTCTCCATACAACACTCTTCTCTCAAAAGTCAGCTCTACTTGGTTGTGTAACAAACGCATTCAAAATTTCCTCATTCTGTTATATAAGAGTTTGTTTTTCACTCATTTTCCTATTTATATGAAGAATATTTTTTCACTATGGTCCTCTTCCTATGATCTTCGTGGCAACTACATTCTTTCACTAAGTAAACCTAAAACAACTACCTATGGTCTTAACTCCTTTTCTTACTTTTCAGCTAAGCAGTGGAATGCACTGCCGGACTTTTTTCGTACCAGTTTTTTTTTGCAGGCTTTAAGACTAAAATACAGGATGTTACCTTCATGTAGACTCTTTTTGCCTGACATAATTAAACTTAAAATTGTGAATTGTAAATAATATTTTCTCTTCTTGCATTTAATGTATATAGATATTTTCTATATTATTTTTATGTACTGTCAGCTCGAAGATATTAGCTTGTTAGCTACTCTAAAATTCGAGTATAAATAAAGTTTTATGTTATGTTATGTTATGTTAAGAGGCGGTCGGCCGAGGCCTTCTGACCTATCCAGAGCTGAAAAATATCTTGATTGACAAAGAGAGCTGTATGAACAATCGACCACTTCGTTATCAGGGAAAGGAGTTTGAGCAACTGGTGCTTACCCCAAATAACCTACTAAGAGGGAAACCAACCCCAGTCTTGGAGAAAGATTTGAGACAATTGGCGAAGAGAAAGTGTCAAGGCCGATGAAATTGTTACAACGAAGTAAGGAGCAGCTTCGAAGGAGGATTTTATAAGAGTATGTCCACGCCCTTGGGGGGAGAGAGTCCAATACCACCGCAGGCAATCCAAAAATTCCAGACACAGGGGCAGTGATGTTTTTGGAAATTGAATCGAAGGATAAAGCGCTGTTAAGGCAAGGACGGCGTGGAGATCTCTTAGTTCTCATGAACGTATTGAATGGTCGAGAAGAACCAGGTCTAACGTTAAATGGATTAGTACTTTTACACTGGTGGACACCAAGCACGATACAGTGCGTGGTCACGTGTGTCTGTCATCTCAGCCATAAACTTATGGCATATGTGCTCGCGTCTGTTGGAAAGTGTAGTTTCGTTGGCTAGCGACAGTGCTTGACTGTACGAACTGTTAGGATATATGATTTTAAGTGCCCTTTTTTTGCGCGGACTCTGTTCTATCTGTCTAACTCTATCTCTAAAGACCTTCACCAAGTCTTGTTCTTGCACGCCTGGTCTCTTTAATAGTCTGGGAACGTAAAACTTCTTTGATACCTTAGCTGTAATATGGCAGTTCCATTTCAAGCTCTCATTAATGATTACTCCAACTAAATTTGTATGATGAAATTCTTTCTACTATTTTTTTTCCAATATACAGGGGTCTCATAATAGTGTTCGGATTTCCCATAAAGTTCACGACCATCTCCTTACATTTATTTGGGTTAAGCCTCATACTGTGTTCCACGCAATAATTATGTTTAGTAAAATCCAACTAGTGGTCTATTATCAACGCTGCGTTCTGATTGGTTGAGCTACTACTAGGCTATATGTTATAGCCCACTAGTAGCGAAAAGCGCCGGCTTTGAAAAGTAGCTGAATCGCGTTTTGCTAGCTAAAGTTGTTTTGTCTCGATATTTTTGACCAACTAGTTGGATTTTATTAAAACAATTATTCCTCTTGCCCTCATGGCCTCTTAGTCAATAGCCCATTCGGGCTCGAGGAATAATTGTTAAATATCTCTAACAGCAAAATCCAACAGGCTATACTCGAGTTACGTGATATTACTTCAAAATCGGTCGTGCCATCAACATACTTCAATCTTGAGTGCCAATCGCCAAGTAGTCTATTAATCATTATAGTAGAAAGTGTAAATCCAAGTTTAGTTCCCTGTGGGACACCACCATGGGTGTGGCGCCATAGAGACAGGGAACTAACAACTCGCAACGCTTGGGTTCGGTTGGTCAGAAAGGCTGTTATCTAGACATACAGAGTCTGATCGACATTCAAGAAACAAAGTTCTTGAAGGAGAATGTTCTGATCAATTACACCGAACCCTTTTGAGAAGTCGACAAAACATATGCGAGTACAGCAGTTTCCTGTGTCAACTGCCTCGTTATTGCATGTAGTAAATAAATGAGAGCTTGTGTAGTTGAGTGTCCTTCCCGAGCATATTGTCTTGTGTCGATATCGCAGTTCACCTGTTTGAGTAACCTTCCATGGGTGAAACCTTCCAAGACTTTAGCTAAGCAGCTGGTTAACGCTATAGGTCTGAAGACTGACGTGATCTTTTACCCACCATACAAGGAAGGCCTCTTGTAATCTCGTTTAAATTTCCGCCAACCCTACTCTGGCGATTTTTTCGCAGATTGGCCATTTTCGTGATAGGCGAGCCGCTCCTTCTCAGGACACCAAAACCCAAGAAAGACCAGTAAGAAAAGGAAGTCACAGGAATACTTAAAAGTCAACGAGGTGTACGAACTCGGTTAAGTAAGAGAGAGGGTGGACCAGCTCTACTGAAAACTCTAATTAGACTCACTTTCTAAACGTATTACCTCGTTGGGAGTAACACTTTAGCAACAATTTTAAACACAACCGCGTTAACAACGTAGGTGTCAGCTCGTTCAGTGTGACGCATTCATTGATAAAAACTTAAGTCAGGGTGGCGCTTTGTGAGCGCATTAAGCCGTTATGTTATATTTTGTTATGTCATTGAATAGTTCTTAGGGGGAAAAGGTTGAGCCTGGGTCTTGACAGGTTTTTCAGAATTTTTAAAGGGGGGTGGTATGACGTAAAGTATTTTTAAGAGCGACTGTCTGTAAAAATCGACTAAAATCGACTTTTTGTGACACAAGTTCAAAATTCGAATTTCGCTCATTTTTGGCTCATCGATAACCCTTAATGAGTAATGAAACATGCTGTAGTTAGTTTTCCCAAATAACGTATTCTTTTGTTAAAATTCGAGAAAACGCATTTTGCCCGTTCGGAGCTCAAAATCCACTTCCGGTAAAGTGAAATTTTACACAAATTCAATTGACTCGTACGTCAAACCACAACGATTTGGCAGCCTTTGTAGAACACGAATAGTTTTTATGACCCTTTCTTTCTTATAAGACGATAAATTTGTGAAAGCTGTAATAAGTTTGGGGCCAAAAAGGTATTGTTAAAAATAGGCCCTATTGACAATTTCTACCGTTCAAAATTATAGGGTTAAAATAATGTAAATTTTTACAATGCGCTATAACTTAGAATTTCGCAAATTGACTTTCTACGGCTTAACTAGGCCCCAATCTATCAGAAAATCGAAGCAAATCTCTGGGCAAACGATTTTAAGTAGCCCGCAAGCGCCGAGTTCAACCCTAATTTTGCGAAAAATTGCGACATTCCAGTGGTTAAAAATAGCGTGACATGGCCCGTCATGCCAGCGGTGTTAACGACAGATTCACTTTCAACATTCTATTCAACGCTGATCACATGCCAAATTCCAGCATACAATCTATATTACATCTTTCAATACACTTATCTTATTTAGAAGAGTCATTTTGTTTGGATACAATATATAGTGTAGAATTGCCCAAAAGTCGGCTTTTTTGAGCGACGTCGGCAAGACGTCGACGACCGAGCCCAACGAAAACAAACTTTGAACAAGTACAGTGGTGTGTTTTATTAATTTAAGCATGCGTCAAAAGGCATAAATACGTTAAATTTAAGACAGGGATAACCAATATTAACTAATTAGAACTCTTTTTTTTTCTTGCGAGTTTTCTCTTTCAAGTAATTATGTATAAGTATAAATGTACGTTTCGATGTATTACTATCACGCTTATAAAGTTACATTGTAACGAACGTTTCAGAAAACGTTTTAACTCGTTTCGATCGACGATAAAACACCATCATCGAAAACAAATCCCCAAAAACTTTCCTCTGCAGCAAAACGAAAAATAGAAAAAAAAGTGTCGTTTTACTAATGCTAAAGCAGGAATAGTTGCAGTGTGATCATGAGCTTTTAAAAATGGCAAATGCTCCTAAATGGACATCTATAGATCCCTTGCATCGCCATTGGAAAAAAACTCTCTGGCCCACTATGAACTAGCCTATTCCAAGCGTAGTGGACGGTGGACAGTGGATAGTGGATAGTGGATAGTGGACAGTGGCGCGAAACGGGGAACGGAGGAAAACAAACGTGGAAGAGAGTAAGAGGGAGAGAGTAGGAGGACCTTTCGCCCTCTCTCCCTAACCCCGCCCCTTCGCCATTTTTTCTAACCCACTTTTCTTTGCGTTTTCCCAACTACGTTAAGGCCTGTTACAGGTTAACTACGTCCTTCATTTACAAATTTTTATGGTATATACCGTATTTATTCGATTAACCACCCTGGGCGCTTATTAAATTTTTGGACCTTTAGAGTGGGCGCTTATTCGAGGTGGGTGCTTATTCGAGGCTGGGCGCTTATTAAATTTTCGCCATTCTCAGCAAGTGTAGTATGTTAGTTTTGCAGCAAAACAATAAATGGTAAAAACAAAAAGCGGAGATGTAACAAAGCAAGGTTTCTGTAAAATGCTCTGAAGAAA
This sequence comes from Porites cylindrica, assembly GCA_964035525.1. Classification (NCBI taxonomy): domain Eukaryota; kingdom Metazoa; phylum Cnidaria; class Anthozoa; order Scleractinia; family Poritidae; genus Porites; species Porites cylindrica. The sequence continues at coordinate 30,633,309 of OZ037780.1, forward strand.
ACTCCGTCTTCGGGAGGGTCTCTTTATTACTTATTATCTCTTAGTTGAGTTTGTGTGGGAGGGAGTGGGGTGGGGGTGGTCGCTTATTAACTTTGCTGCCTTTAGGATGGGCGCTTATTCGAGGTGAGCGCTAATTCGAGGTTGGGCGCTTATTCGAATAAATACGGTATTCAACTTGAGCGTCGAGCACTTTTGGCGCTTTGTTATTGATCAGCAGGAACGGATTTGCTAGTACTAACTTTTCAACTGCTTTTAAACTGCGAAACTTTTTTTTCTTCCTTGTTTTCTTTCTTTTATTTTTTCTTTGTCATTTTCTATTGTATTTTTAGACTTATTTTTCGATTCTCTCCCCAGTCTCACTCACCTCTCCCCTCCCCCGCCGTGCCCCCTCTGCTCCAGACAAGAGGGAACGACCATTTTGTTTTGCTCCAGACCATTACCTCGACTATTCCGCCTTCTTGGCTTACGCAAAAAGTACGGGCTGCTTTGTGGCCTGAAAGACTTTGCACTGATTGACGTTTTAGTGTCATGGAAACTCTAGCTGTAATACTGAACTGCAGATGACAGGTTAAAAGACTGAAAGTTCCTTTCAACAGCGTTTTTAAAGAGAACATCGTCTTTTCCGCCAAAAAAAATAAATAAATAAAAATAGGGAAACAAAATAGAGTATAATACTAAACCTAAGAAGAACCTTGTAACGAACGAATGGGAACACCTAAAAAGGAAAGACAGACTTGAGGACTTTCCTCATCCTCCGTAACCTTAGTCCATGAAACTTAGACACCCAAGCAGGCCTCCAAAACCTTACCCTTGTCTTTGTCACAAACCGAATACTAGAAGCTGAAAGCCTTAGTCCGCTTTACGTAAGTACCGTGTAGATCTTCAGAAGAATTGTTTGCAGCCGGTCCTCAAAACCCCAAGAGACTTCGCCTGCTGCTGGTCAATATATAAGAAGGCTATTCCAAAGAACTGCTCCAAAAAACTATTTTTCTTAACATTTGTCTGGGTTAGAGGAATAGCGAGTTTTCTGTTGGTGTCTCTTAATAAGTAATTAGAGATATTGCAACGATCTGCCCTTGCTACGATCTATTGTGCACTTAACAAGGCCCCTCAAAGTACTTAAGATATATGACGCATAGTCTGCGATACACCCGCCTCTCACTGCTCTTTGACGAAATGTCCCTGGCGGCAGATAGCGATGAGAGGAAGCTTTATCTCAGGCTCTTGGCATCAAGGCTTTCTACTATTTACATTGGTAAACAGGTCGCTTCACGGTTTGGGCAAATGGTGAGGAGAATTCAGGACCGATTAATTTTGATTCCGTTCGGTAATCGCGTTTACCATTTTCGTAAGTCAGTTTCGTTTAATGTAAAAGAGCCGCGAAAGCCTGAAACTAAGCCTGGAAGTTTCCAACCAAGAAAATAGGCGATTGCCTTTTCAGACGTTCGTTTCTTTCAGGAATTTTCCAATGAAACGTCGAAAGGAACCCGAAACTGAGTTTTTGGTAAGCCTGGCAAAGCACCAAAGAGTCCTCTTAGTTTGTTTTAATGGTTCATAGTCATGCAGTAGCTTCATGATTCATACACGTTGTCATACAAGTATATGCTCCTCTTGGGGCATCCATGTAGCTTTTTTTTTCAGTTTTGAGAGCCTGCAAGGGTAAAAACTTCGAAAAGAACTATTGCACCAATACTTAGTCTAAAATATTTTTTTTCTTTAAAATTGCTTCAAGGAAATTAGTTTTTATGAACCAAATGGCATTGATTGGCAATGATTTAATTCGCAAATATCTCTCAATGCAAAAAAAGATTTTGTTCTGTTTATATACCATTTTTTGAGGGAAATCGCCAGTCTGAAACTGAACATGAAAGTGTGTGACGCTATCCCAGGGACCCTAAATGTTGTATCTGAAAAAAATGCTGCAATCAATGAGAATAATAGGTTTACTGAAAGATTTAATTTCAAACTGGCTTTTAATCTGCCTTTAAGGTGACTCGACCCAGTTTTTTTGGGGGGGGGGGGGGGTACCATCCTACTTTGAAGCTCTCTGGTATCCCCACCTTTACTTTTATCGTAAGTCTAACACATAGAATGGATAACATATAGATCAATCTACAATATAACATAAAATTTTTGGCGATCGGAGTAAATGTCACGTGGTTATAATGCCACGCCCCTTTGAGGTCTGAGTCGAGAATCGGCTGTTGCCGGCATTTTTTCGTGAAAATCTCTCGGCTACACGTAGTGCGCATTAGTGCCTTGCGCTGAACAGAGTTTCACCAAAATCGCAAAGACCCAATTCGAGAAATTCAGCGGTTTCCAAATTTAGGTCATAATTTATGCGAAAATGATAAGCAAACTTTACACGGATTATATATAATAAACCATGAGATTCATCTCTTTATTTTGGGCATCGTTATAACAGATGGGTCCTTGCAAGTCAGCAAAATGCTTTAGGACCTTGTAAATGCGCGCGATTTCGAGCAAAGCAAACATATAGAAATTATAGTTTTCGCTATTTGTTGACGTTTGTCAGCGTTTAAGAGTCCTTCTCACGAAAAAAGTATTTTCTTCAAAATTCGTGGTTTTTTTTCCTTCAAATTTTTTCAGGGCCACAATTGATTAACTAACTACCCGGACTCTGAATTTCATGGTCATTGAAAAACTGTGACACTATCTTCTATAAGCTCAAACTTGAGTAAACATTGAAGATTTTTAGCGTTTTGGCTGAGTTTGTGCTCTGGGAGTTGTCTGTTGTTTCTAGTCTGTCATGAAACAGCATTCTTGTTCAGCACGCGTGCAATATATGTGTTAGACTTACGATAAAAGTAAAGGTGGGGATACCAGAGAGCTTCAAAGTAGGATGGTACCCCCCCAAAAAAACTGGGTCGAGTCACCTTAAGTAAATTGTTTAAAGCATATCTATCGGTAACACTGGCGTGACGGGCCGTGTTACGCTATTTTTAACCACTGGAATGTCGCGTTTTTTTTGCAAAATTAGGGTTGAACTCAACGTCTTGCGGGCTACTTAAAATCGTTTGCCCAGAGATTTGTTTCGATTTTCTGATAGATTGGGGCCTAGTTAAGCCGTAGAAAGTCAATTTTCGAAATTCTAAGTTATAGCGCATTGTAAAAATTTACATTATTTTAACCCTATAATTTTGAACGGTAGAAATTGTCAATAGGGCCTATTTTTAACAATACCTTTTTGACCACAGACTTATTAAAGCTTTCATAAATTTATCGCCTTATAATAAAGAAAGGGTCATAAAAACTATTCGTGTTCTTCAAAGGCTGCCAAATCGTTGTGGTTTGACGTACGAGTCAATTGAATTTGTGTAAAATTTCGCTTTACCGGAAGTGGATTTTGAGCTCTGAACGGGCAAAATGCGTTTTATCGAATTTTAACAAAAGAACACGTTATTTGGGAAAACTAACTACGGCATGTTTCATTACTCATTAAGGGTTATCGATGAGCCAAATATGAGCGAAACCAAATTTTCAACTTGTGCCGACCGTGGGTCGATATTTACGGAAAGCCACTCTTAAGACATCCCACGACTTGTAATTTAAGGCCAATCATAACCAAGATATCTTCCGATTTCATCTTAAAAGTCGTTTACAACTGCATCACGTGACCAGCCACGCCCTTTTTATCGAGAAATCCTCTAAGTCGAAATTCCCACCAGAAAGAGAGTAAACCGTTTTTCTTTAGTATGTCCAAAAAGTGGCTACTTATAGTCTTCTTGTAAAAACAATCGGAATGAGGCGAGGTCAATAAACGTCTTTCTCCTGTCGATAATTTTAGTTAGAGGAAAACTGGCACTAGTTAATGAACACCAATTTCACCTGTAACTCTTCGAACCATTCCGAGCTGATTTCGTAGATACTTTGTAGGGACAATGTTTTGATACAGAGAAACTGGAGCTACTCGTTTGGCAAGTGATGGAAATCCTTGGTTACAACTTTCGAACAAGAGAGGGCGTGGTCGATCACGTGACCAAACAATTAAGATTTCTTTTCTCAATTTTTTTAGTTTAGTTTACTTTACCATATACCATTCCTCGTGGATGTCTTTAACCATAGTTTTTGAAAAGTGTACATAAAAACCATAAAGTACAAACATTAACCACAAATGACCGCAAACGAATATGCCGAAGAACGTAGGATCTATAAAGACCTGATCAGCAAAAATAATAATGTTGACTCAAAACAGAGCGGAATTGTAGCCATAGATGTTGCGCCATACTGACGAAACAGCTGTTTATGGCTTACAATCCCACTCTGTTTTGAGTTCTTTCGGTGTCGTGTTGATCCCTTGCAGAGTTAACTTTGACGTAGTGCGATCAGCATTGCAGTATTCTGCTTGCAGAATTTAATATGTGTACATAAAAACCATAAATGACTTAGACCCAGGCCTTAATCTACTTAAGAGATAAAAGGGTTTGTTTTGTTTAGTCCAGGTACTATGTGGTACCTTTGTAATCCGTTTCAATCGGTTACAGAAATGAGAATATTTGGACTTTGCAACACATGAAAGATACGTACGGACTTTCGGAAAAGAAGAGTCTAATCTAGTCTAATCTAGTCCTCAGTCGTGCATCATTCGTCTGGCTTTCCCTTAGCATTAGATCTGTGAGGTGACATGTCTTCGTCGCTGATATAAAGTTGAAGTTTGTCATTGTTTCTGTTACCTGTACAAATCCACTGCGTTGAGGATTAGCCCCTGTATCTAAGCCGTATTCCTTCTGGACAGCCTTACTCTCACGGCGGGGAAGCAGGTTTGATTTCAGTAGAGCAATAACAATTTCGGCGTTAATGAATTTATCACAAAACAATTTTGACAGTTTTACTTAAATAAGAAAAAAAAACGTTTTGACGTCCGTGTTGCCATAGTAACGTTATTGCGTAAAGCGTCGTTGGTTCAGCTTTACCCTCGTTTCAATTTCAAACTTATTTTTATTTACATTAATATACCTAAACATAAAAGGTTAATAATATTTGAGCAAAGAGTAAAACTAAACCGCAACACTATATACATGTGCTTTTGTTTCGTAGAGTCAATATGGAAAAGCTTAAAAGTGCCTCGCTGGTTGTCTTCCTACTTAGAACTTAAATGCTCTTTTTGCTTCCCTTTTGGAGTAAACAACTGACAATGACAATGACAATGACACTTAGTTGTACGGCTGATCCAATTGGCACAATTGCTAGGTAGTCTCTTAAAGCCCCCGGCAAACGGACACAACATTGTTGGCCAACAACCCCCAACGTCGGTGGATGTTACATACTGCGTCCAATTGCACACCCTGTTGTTGTATGTTGTTGCGTGTTGTTTGGAGTTGTTGCAGCAGTTTTCACACCACTGCAGCCAACACGGACGCAACAACTCCCAGCATTCTAGGGCCAACAGTCTTGGGAGTTGTTGCCTCCGTTTGCACGTAGCTTGACTTTTCCGTCAGTGCTTTCCACAAAAGCATCCTTCGGTTCACCCGTTTACTATACTTACCTGCAATAATAGCCTCGTCCACTAATTTTCTGACTTACCTCTATTATCGCTTGCTCCTGCCTATTAATATTCACTTCACGGGTTCAAGTTTTCTCCCCCACCAGAACACGTATTTTTTGAAAGTGTTTCGTTGAATAGTTTAGAATCATCTCCACCATTCATTCATTTACTCATGGTTTCGAGTTTTGATTTTGAAGTAGAGAATAAGTTCGTTTTCTAGTGGTTGTGAAAGACTGATTTTAATAACGGCTTTGGTGTAGGTCATCTCAACACAGGCCTAAGTACATAGGAAGCATCTAAGCGGACTTCTGCGAGTTCTGCGAAGAGGTTTGAATGCATACACAGCGTTCCTCAAAAGGGTCCTTCGACCTCGCCACCGATGAGAGCTCGGGATTAACTATTCTTGTAGAATTCACAGGTTTTTTTTAAGTGTTTCGGTGAAAGACCAAGTGGCATTGAACTGTTCCGTTTTTTTGGGCCACTTCCCGAGCAAATCCCGAGCAGAGATCATATTATCTAAACTTCAATCTTTTAGTTGAAGAAAACATCAGTGTCGTCCCTAAAAGAGCAATTTTCTCATTAGAATTGCTAGAAAAAAATATTTTCATGACAAACTAGTCTCGGTTAGCCTAGACCTGAGGAAGACTTGGTCAGTTATTAAGCAGATTATTTCTAAAAAGAAATCTGAACAACATTTTAGTAATATGAAAGACAGTACCGGTGTCTGTTCAGCCCCTTCACGTATAGCTATTAACTCAAGAGAGATTGAGCTAAGAGAGCGATTCCCTGTGCGCCATGATAATTTTTTTAAATCTATTTAAAGTTCGCGCTCTTGCTGCGAAGGTTGTTTTTGTCTGTTGTTCCCATGACCCGCGCGGTCTACTTTCACGTGAACGTGACATGTTTCGCCCCCAAACATTTGAAGTTTGACAGCCATTATAGTAATTAGCGCCAGGAGCCGATACTAATGGGCTCCTGATGTTGACATGTTTCTGATCAGCGCTTTCCTCTTATAATCTAGGAATGAATTTCATTTACAAAAGGATTGCGGTAGTGGAATCAAAATTTTACTTTGAGATTAAAGATTGAGATTTTCTAACGGCTGGTAGCCTCATTTAAAGTAACGAATATTGAATTCAGTGACACACTGTGAAAGCCATAGGCAAAGGTTATCACGCGCGAAACACGAAACCTTTAATAAGTGACTGGCTTCAATTGTTTATGCAAATGTGCAAGATATTTTTTCTCTTTTTCCAGGAATATTTTTCGTTCAGAAACAGTACATTTGCTTTTAAGAATTATTCTTGAGAGTTTCAAACTGCATTACTTCTTCTTAACGTCTAATACTTGCGATGAATATTTCGCTGTGCAAACACAAATCAGGTCAGATGCTTCAAGCTGTTGAATAGTCGCTAACCTGGATGCCAGAGAGTTTTGATGCGCGGTTTCCGGTTTCGGTCAATTCTTAATAGTGAGCGGTGTGCCCGCATTTGTCTAGCGTCCTCACAACAATTCAAATGTTTGGTGGCCAAACATTCATGTTTGGACCCACTTTGAACCTATTTTCTCGTTACGTGTCCACGGTTGGATCCAAACGACGGTGTCACAGCTCGCGGGTGTGCGTGGATGTCGCCGGAAGAGACAGTTGTCCTTTTTTACAATACGATGTTGGTTGTTTATATATTGATGTAGCGAAGACCTCAATAAGCAGTTTTCGCCGAGTCGGAATCGCTTTCGCCGGCGAACTCCCACAAGCCAGGATCGTTTTGCTCTTCGTCAGCTACTCTGGCCAGATTATTCCACGTATAAAGCTTTTGACTCGTCGACTAAAGTAATACCAAGTTTGCACGTCATATCTCTTGCGATGCGTGATCGGCAGTGAAATGAATTACCCGCCATGTTTAAAATTACATGACGCCACTCTAAGCGACCAATAAGGTAGCTTCCTTAAAATAACCACGCAGTACGGCACAGAACCAAGAATAGATTGAAAATAATTTTCATTGGAAGAGGGTCATGTATGGGGGATTCGCTGTCTTAGATCATTCTCTCTTGTATTAACTTTAATAATTTCTTTGCTGACATAGGACCCTCTCTGGCCAGTAAAGTTCCATCTACTCAATTTTCTCATAAAGATTTCCTTGTTGGTCACTTTGCTGATTGCTTCTTTCTAAATCCCACTTCTCCTGCTGAGGTTGCCTCTATTGTTCATAGTCTAAAAAATAGCAAATGTGAGGGTGTTGATGGTCCTTCTATGTCTCCCATCAAAGAAACAATTGATTTACTTGCTGCTCCTTTATCTCATATTTGCAATATATCATTTTAGCGTGGTGTCTTTCCTGATAAACTCAAAATTGCAAAGATTCTTCCAGTTTTTAAAAGTGATGATCCTTCTTTGTTTTCAAACTATCGGCCTATTTCTATTCTGCCCTGTCTTTCTAAGGTCTTCGAGAAACTTTTTTTACCTCAAATTATCAGGATTTCTCACAAAGTTTAATATCCTTAATCATTATCAGTATGGCTTTAGACCACATCACTCTACTGCTATGGCTATCTTAGAACTTGTCAACAATATTTATGAAGGTTTTGAAAACAATCAGTATACTGTTAGAGTCTTCATTGATCTTAAGAAAGCATTTGATACAGTCAACCATGAAATACTTCTGGATAAACTAAATTTTTATGGCATTAGAGGTATCCCGTTAACCTGACTGACTAGCTATTTGTCTCACAGACAGCAGTGCGTCATGGTCCATGACCATACCTCTTCATATAATTCGGTCGTTTATGGGGGTTTTCCAGGGTTCAGTTCTTGGACCTTTACTTTTTCTTTTATACATCAATGATCTTTTTTATGTCTCCAACCTCTTGTCTATCATTCTCTTTGCTGATGATACAAATATCTTTCTTCGTCATAATGACCTGGCCACCTTAGCAACCATTCTTAATGTAGAGCTATCTCATGTTTCTTGGTTTAATGCTAACAAACTCACTGTTCATCCTGCCAAGTCTAAATTCATCATTTTTCACCCTCGACGTAAACAAACTAACTCCTCAGATATAAACATATTTATAAATAATTCTTTCATCACACGTGTGCAGGAAGACAAATTTCTTGGGATTATCTTTCATGAAAATTTATCTTGGAAACCGCATATCTCTGTTGTCTGTGATAAAGTCTCTAAAGTAATAGGAGTCTTAGGCAAGTCAAGACGATACTTACCTCTGAATACTTTGAAAACTTTATATAATTCTCTTTACTTACCTTAAATCAATTATTGCAGTTTAATATGGGCATCCACTTATGCTTCTTACCTTAAGCCCCTTTATGTACTTCAAAAGAAAGCCGTTCGTATAATTACTTTTTCTCCTCCGCGCACATCCTCTGAGCCCCTTTTTTCTAAGCATAATATTCTTGCACTCTACTCTATCTATAAATTCCATGTTGCTTGTTTTGTATTCTCACATTTTAATAGCCTTTTACCTACTCCTGTTTCCTCGATCCTTCATTTTAATTCTGAATATCACGATTATATGACTCGTTCACGTTTTGATCTGCATAAAACCTGTCATAAGTAACAATTTGCTATCACTTGGCAAGCTCCTATTATTTGGAATGATATTCCGTTATCTTTGCGCAATAATCTCACAGTAAGTAACTTTAAAAAAAACTTAAGACTGTATTTTTCTGAGTAGTTAATTAGCCTACGCATAATCTGCACACCTTATGGGACTATAATAGGTGTATTTGTTTGTATTTGTTTGTGTGGTTTATGGGAATTATTAGTTGTTTAAATATTTGAAATTAGTTGCCAAGTATTGCATTTCAGTTGTAAATTTTTTTTTTTCTGACAGATCTTTTCTTTCTTGATTTAATTGTATTGTAATTATTTTAGTTAAAGCCTTCTTCCATTCATGTAAATTCTTCGCGTCTTTTTTTGCTGACCTTAGGCCACTTAAGCCCCCGGCTTTGGCTGTTCCCGTGTATTTTTTCTTCCAGTGCGTGATCTGTATTAATAAAAGTTAAATAAAAGTTAGTTAAAGGACATTTCATACTGTCTCTAGCTGTCTGTACGATAGTTGTGATAAGGGGACTTTAAAATGTCACTTGAGTAATCATCAGGAGCGTGACGAAAGAAACTTCATTCCCTGTGAAAACAGGAAGGAAGATAAAAAAAAAATTAGTAACAGCGGCACGGGCAAAGGAGAGGAATTAAAGGGAAGTCGACTTTCCTCATTCCCATTTTCTTACAAGATCGCCACTTAAAGATGTAATAAGTCTTATTCACCAAGCTTAAAAGAAACTACAGGCAACGTGCTTAGGTTTTAATAAGTCAGTCAAGCACCCTGTATGTTTTCTTCTCTCATTCTTTGCTCGCCTCAGTTTTCTTTTGCCTTCCTGTTCAAGCGCTGACCACGCACGTTACTCTGACCCCCTTCAAACGCCTACCCCGCACGCTACCTTCTCTCTTCCCCTTCAAACGCCAACCACACGAGCTTTTCCCCCTTCCCCTTCAAATGTCTACCCCGCACGCTTTCTAATCCCCTCCCTTTCAAAGTTAACGCTTGCCTAGCAAGCTACTCGCTATGCTCTCACTTCCACGTCAAACGCTTCCAATTGCCTAGCAAGCTACTTTCCCGTTCATATTCAAACGGCAAAAAGCTTCTTATAACCCACCTTCACACTATCACACTAAGCTCTCCCCTTTTAAAAGCTAATCACACACACTAGCTCCTCCCTTCACCTTCAAACGCCAACTGTGCACTCTACTCTCCACCCTCGCGTCAAAGAGCAAACCAAATACGCTCACCTCGTCCTTCCCTTCATATGCTTGCAACAAACGCTGCCCTTGCCATGCACGATACCCTCACCCTCTTAGGTCAAACGAATAACACATACGCTATTTTCCAGCCCCATTTACACTTCACACCACTCGCCCCACTCTCCCCATTGTAGTTTCAAACACCTGTCACGCAGGATACTCTTTCCCTCCCGCTTGAAACGCCTGCCACGCAGAATAGCCTTTCCCTCCCGCTTGAAACACCTGAGAAGCACGCTAACCTTTCCCTCCCTCTTGAAACGCCTCCCACGCTGGATAGCCCTTCCCTCCCGCTTAAAGCACCTGCCAAGCAAGCTACCCTTTCCCTTCCGCTTGACACACCTGCCACGCAGGATACTCTTCCTCTCCCACTTAAAACACCTACCAAGCACGCTGCCCTTTCCCTCCCACTTGACGCTCCTGGCAAGCACGTTTCCCTTAGATTCCCGCTTGAAACGTCAGCCAAACACGCTACCGTTGCCCTCCCGCTTGAAACGCCTGTCAAGCACGCTACCCTTTCCCTCTCGCTAGAAACGCCTGCTAAGCTCGCCACCCTTTCCCTCCCACTTGAAACGAATGCGAAGCACGCTACCCTTGCCCTTCCGCTTGAAACGCTTGCCAAGCACGCTACCCTTTCCCTCCCACTTGAAACGAATGCGAAGCAAGGTACCTTTCCCTCCTACTTGAAACGCCTGCCAATCACGGTACCCTTTCCCTCATGTTTGACACTCCTGCCAAGCACTCTACCCTTTCCCTCCCGTTTGAAACACTTGCCAAGCACGGTACCCCCCCCCCCCCCCTCTTCCCACTTGAAACGCCTGCCAAGCACGCTACCCTTTCCCTTCTGGTTGAAACTTCTGCTAAGCACGCTACCCTTTTCCTCCCGCTTGAAACACTTGCCAAGCACTCTACCCTCTCCATCCCGCTTGTAACGCCTGCCACGCAGGATACTCGCTCTCTTCCACTTGAAACGCCTGCCAAGCACGCTGCCCTTTCCCTCCCACTTGACGCTCCTGCCAAGCACGTTTCCCTTAGATTCCCGCTTGAAACGTCTGCCAAACACGCTACCGTTGCCCTCCCGCTTGAAACGCCTGCCAAGCACGCTACCCTTTCCCTCTCGCTAGAAACGCCTGCCAAGCTCGCTACCCTTCCCCTCCCACTTGAAACGCCTGCCAAGCACGCTACCCTTTCCCTCCCACTTGAAACGAATGCGACGCAAGGTACCTTTCCCTCCCACTTTAAACGCCTGCCAATCACGGTACCCTTTCCCTCACGCTTGACACTCCTGCCAAGCACTCTACCCTTTCCCTCCCGTTTGAAACACTTGCCAAGCACGGTACCCCCCCCCCCCCCCCTCTTCCCACTTGAAACGCTTGCCAAGCACGCTACCCTTTCCCTTCCGGTTGAAACTTCTGCTAAGCACGCTACCCTTTTCCTCCCGCTTGAAACACTTGCCAAGCACGCTACCCTTTCCATCCCGCTTGTAACGCCTGCCATGCAGGATACTCTTTCCCTCCCACTTGAAACGCTTGCCAAGCACGCTACCCTTTCCCTCCCACTTGAAACCCTTGCCAAGCACGCTACCCTTAGCCTCCAGCTTGAAACGTATGCCAAGCACGCTACCCTTTCCCTCCCACTCGAAACGCCTGCGAAGCACGCTACCCTGTCCGTCCCACTGTTTCCTGGGACCCACATTTTAAATGCGACATTGTCAGACTAGAGGGCAGTGCAAAAAGCAGCTCGCTTACGTACAAATGATATGACTGCTCCTAAAGCGTCAGTTCCCTGCTAAAGAAATAGGATCTATGCACCCTCGAAGAAAGTAGAAAAAGATCTCCCTTGATCTCAGGCATGCATAAAATTATTCATGGTTTGGTTGATATTAAGTTTGACGATTTTTTTTTTTGAGCAGTAAGACTCAATCGTACATGGAGCAGCCATACATTTAAGCTTCTTGAACCCTACTGTAAGAAAAATGTTTTCAAGTTTTCCTTTTTCCCAAGAACAGCTAGGGACTCAGGAATCAGTTCCTCCCTGATATGCCTCTTATTTCGTCCCTTGAAGAATTTCAGAACTTCCTTAGTTAATTTTTTAAATAAATAACAATTATTCACCGAAGTGGAGGTGGCTAGTGGTGAGTTTTTTAGATGTCCACCACTAGCCACCGACACTTCGGTGAAGAATTGTCTTAGTATATACTAAAACAGTGAGATAATTGAGCACAAAAAGGATGATTTTTAACTCATTTGCTGTTGCCAAGGATTACAATTTTGGCGCAAATGACCGAACGGCCGTGGCCGTCGCTTTTTCTTGCCGACAAATAAAACTTTTGAAGGTATTTGTTTAGCTCTTGCGGGGAAATTTCTTCAAAAGGAGTTGTGAATTCTTTTTGTATTTAAATCATTCTGTAAAAAAGATTATTAACTTTAGTTTTAAGCTTATTTATGTACAAGTCAACTAAAGAAGTAACGCAAGACTTTTAAAAATAACTGGCCCAAAAGCTTTTGAGAGAAACAAATTTATTAATTAATTTCACTCGAGTGCTACTAAGTTGCACTCGCTAGCATTCACTTAATATGCACTTTTACCTGTATCATTAGAAATTAGTTGACAGATTACTTTTTGCAATTATTTAGACTTTTTCTTCTAATTTTTGGCGTGGAGAAGAATGTAAGTGAAATATTTAACCTTAACAGAACTTCGGCCACAGACGTAAAAAAAAATTTCTTCCCCTATTTTGCGCTACTCTTCGTCAGTCCTTTCATGTTAATAATTATAAGCAGCTTACTTTTAATGGGCAGTCTCACTTAGCTTCACTTCTTCGAAAGGATATGAATAAGCGATTTTGGAGATTTTGCTTTATCGTTGTTCTTTCTTTTTGAAAAGGTTCAGTCCCCAAGGATTCATGATAATAAGGTGTTTGAACAATACCATCGTAGCCCTTCTAAATCAAATAAAAAACCACAAATAAAAATTAATTAATTAAACAGGAAAGACTGAGAAATTAGCTGCATCCCTCTTTACTTTTCCTCCTCCACCCCTCACAGACAGTTTCTGTTACACTACCCGCCCCCAGGTCGTTAAGAATTCAAATAACCTTTTGCAAGAACGACCGTCAAGCTGAGCATCACGGTGCTTGGGAGGTTTAGGAAAGCAGGCCCATTAAAATGTTATAAGACATTGTCTTATAGTATCACTGGCACCACTTGTGCAATGCAATTGCCGAAATTTTAGCAAAGTTAATAAAAATTGTTTTCTGTTCTAATAGGCCTGGATAAGTCGTGACGGAAGTATTTTACAGTTTCCGTTAACATTAAAGGTTTGGCAAATTTTGGGAGAAAACATTGTAAAACTACATTGATTAGGCCCGCCAATGTATTAGGATTGCCTGTTCTGAATCAACCGATCATCTACTACTGTTGTGAAAGTTTTACATGTTTCTGGCGGCTGATCTGATGAGGATTTAATAATAAAACGTTTCTAGTTTAAAACAGGGGCAAGAATAACGTATCTTGTTGAGGTCTTCCCATAATCTAACATCTAAAATGTATGTTTCGTAGTATGTTCATGGCAGCGAGCCGTACTTGCGGCATCTTCCAACAGTAAATCAAAGGATCGAGGGATGAGTTGAGATATACCAAAGCGTCCGAGAAATAGATAATTTCGGAGGGAAAAGAGGCATCTACTACAATCCTTAAAGCAACACATGCGTTTGGCAAGTAGCAAATCAATAGCGTGAGATATAAGTAGAAAATGGCGACTGTACATTTTTTCTGTCTAGCAGTATCTTCAATCGCCACCGTGGTCTGAGAATCTAGATTTATGTTAAGGGCTTGAGCTTGCATAATATGGTGTTTCAAAACTACATAGAGTTTAACGTAAATTATTGCTATTGCGACAAGACAACCAAGGGTAATAAAAACGATGATGGCGAGGATTATCCTATTGGCCTTCTCAGAATGTATTCCTGTTCGCGGGAGCGAAAGAACTGCACTCAAAACCCAAATTGAGATAACCACAGCCTCAACGCGTCTGTGAGTAACGATTTCCTGGTATCGAGGTTGAAGATGAATTGTTAGGAATCTGTCAACTGATACAGCACAAATACCCAACAGCGTAGCAGTACAAAAAAATGTGGCTGAAATAATATTCACTCTTTCCAATGGTGCGACAATCGGATTGCGTTTATCAATCAAATGAAGTGCCACGTACAATGGCTGTACCAGCAAACCAACACAAAGATCTGAGACACTGATACTTAGAAGTAGTATTTTTAAAGGCTTCCGAAGTGATGGAGTTTTTCTCAACGCGATAATTGCAACGATGTTTAACATGATGGCGGCACAACTTGTAAAGCTGTTCATGGCAATGGAAAAGACGGTCATTGCTCCTGTCATTGTAGAGAGCTTCTCCTGTTCACTTTTATTTCTCGTTTAGTACTCAGTTCGATTCACACAGGTCCATGGCCAGTCTTTATTCCACTGATGGCCAGTCCTGTTTTTGATTTAAACATAAGTTAATTTTTAAACATACACCTCATACAATTCGTTAAATCCAGCGTAAACTTCGCTAAAACTTAAAATATTCATTTATACTCTTCGTGTACTTGATCGTTCGTTGACCTGACGTTGTTTGCTCTTTAAAATTTAACAATAGTGGCTTAAAATATTTCTGCATATTTAATATCATGGTTAGGGCAATTTAGTATTGGTTCAGGTTTTTCAGCCTCGAGTATAATCAACAGGCATGAATATTCAGTTAAAATGTAAGAAAAAATAAATGAAAACTCTTTATGAGGTTTTCTACACTGTAAAATGTCGCATAGCAGAAGTGGATCAACGATCAACGAACCATACCGGTTAGTCTTATTTATCGGCGCGGCGTAGGGCACGGAAAAGAATTCGAAGGAAATGAGAATAAGAGACACGAAAATTTTTTGGCTTTGTTGGGACTGAGACAAAAGTCCGGATATTAGTTTTTTCATCTTCCATTGCAAAGTTGTTATTTACCAGCCTCTTCAACTTTTTCCAAAGCTTAACAGCAGCTAAATGTAGATTCTATGATTCACCGTTTTTCATTTTCGGGTTTTACTTTGCAGCCATGCGTATAGTTATTTATGAAATAATGATGTATTTTCAGCATAAAATTAACGTTTGAGTGTTGTATCCTCTTCGCGAAACAACAAACAAAAAATATTTGTTTATGTATTTTCACATTTTGGTCTAGTGAAAAACAGGACATATAATTTTCGTCCCCACCATTTCGTTTGCCTGTGTTACTGAATAAAAGAACTTCTCAGGAGAGATGCTGTTAAGGTGGCTGAACACAGTTTTGCCCGCAGTCAGCGATAACTCGCGTGACGGCGCGTGTTTTAAATTAGACAAACAAACATGGTGGCGAAAAAAGCAATGGTACACAGAAGACGATTTCTCAAAATCTACTCATCAAAATTTTGTGATATTTGGCAGAATTTGGATTTTTATCGTATTCTAAATAATGAGAACTTAAAATGAAAGTTGAACAGACGAATTTTGTGATACATTTAATAATTACAATAGAATCATATTATTGATTATCTGAAAACCCGCCTGTTAAAATTTGGTCAAATAAGTTTCAAATGGTAATGATTAATTATAGTAAGCTGTGCGCAACTTTATAGGAAAATCTAATGAGCGAATTTTATGTAAATTGAGCAAAAGTGAAATTTTAAGGTTGTATTCAATCGTTCATGTTGCCATGGAAACAACGAAAACGTCACATTTTACCTGTCGATCAAAATCTTTCATCAGTATATTTTTTACTTGCCCAGTTTCAGCTTGTGAGCTGCAACCATCCTGTTGCCATGATTTGACAAATGACATATACTCACAAACTGCCAAAACTGTGTTCAGCCACCTTAAGAACAGACCTCTAAAGGATGATGGCGGTAAAACTTGTAAAGCAGTTGATGGCAAAGGAAAGGAGTTTGCTTTGGTCATTGTTGAGAGCTTAATTTAAGAGAAGACCCTTTACAGCATCTGCTACCTTATTCTGAAAACCACACGACTGGGGAGTGTGAAAGATGATTCGGTTTCAATTTCTAAGCTTATGGTTTTAAGGACGTCACAGTCCGACAGCTATCCGACCGGTAACCCGCAACTAGGCGACCTTAACGGTTTTAAGGTCGACCTGGCGAACTGTCAATCGAAGTTAAGGCCAAATGTTTCGACGGAAGTTTGACATGCACAAAATAGGATTCAGTTTCCAAAATTAATTAAAGAAAAAACCTTTCCTCTAAAAGTGTTTTAAACCGTAATAAATTTTTTAAATTTGCAAATAGACAATTAGACCGGCATAAAAAAGGGGTGCATTATTAGACACCATATGTTCATAGCTCTTTTTGCATGCACCTGCAGAAGCGAGATTATATAAATAATACAAAGAACATATCAGTCAAACTCTTGTTGGAAGACGATAAAGGAACGACTGGTTAACAGCAACATGAATTATAAAATGAGTTTAAGGACTATTCAAGACTGATACATGTAATTCAAATATAGGTTAAAACAGTCATAAAGTGTGGCAAACAATCAACCTTTCTCGGCATATGGCAAAAATAATTCTATTTTACAGGACGAACTTATTTTGACCGAATGTTAAAACTTTCCCACTTTTTTTACCGGTTTTTCTTTTCTTTCCTTTTTAAATGCAGATTCAGACTCACATTCGGTTGGAGTTATAATAGAAGAGTTAAATCCTCACGAATAGGAAATGATCAGAAAACAGCTACCTAAAGAGAATAACCGAGTTGTAATGAGTCCGTCGTTTAGACGCTCGCAGATTCCTTACCTTGAAACACAACTCCCTTGCGAACACCGGTTCATTTTTAGGACCCGTAGGCCTACGATTTTTAGGTAAATGCAAATTTCGATCCGTGCGAGGTCCCTATAGCATGGTACACTCACTGATGATACGGTGAAAAATTACACCGCAAAATTAGCAAATGCAAAAAATGTCCTTACTTTTTGTACTTTTTTAACTCCTTGTAGGTTTATTAGGAAGTCTAAATTGCAGAGAAAATCGCTTTAAAACAGAAAAGGAAAAACAACAACAAACAAAAACAAAAAGAAAAAACACAGACACCCCCCAAAAAACTTAACAAAACTGTGACAATGCTTCTGGCAATAGGATCCTATTAATAAAGATATGACTCGTGGAAATCAATTACGCTGGCCTTCTTCGCGACATCTTTATTTCTCTGTTTAAGATTACTTCTTTTACTCTATTGATGGGTTTTCATTACGTTAAAGCTGCTCCCTGTCTCGATTAGAAGACATAAAGAATATTTTAACAAAAACAATTAGCTCTATAGATTCAAATGGCTTTTAAATGACAAATCCGACGGGTAGTGAAATCAATTATGTACACTGCTCAACTCAATGTATCTATAATTCTTGGGTCAAATATAGTGCACTTCTAACAATTTAAATTTGAAAATTTGACAGGTCTTTGTTAAATCGTGAAGTAACATGAATTAGTATCCGCTATTTTTATTCGGTTTTCGTTTTTGGCAAGGAATAAAAATGTTACTAACCCAATTCTGAATTTTTTTTACAGTACAGGGTAGCCAAACTAGTTCGAGCGAAGATCTTCGCGCGCATGCAGTTGCCAACAAGGTAGAGTTGTCAATAATGAAAGCCGAGGCTCCTCAAATAACGTCCACTTTGTATTTGTGACTAATGCATTTATAGCAGCTTTGATCACGGATTAGTGCATACTATTACGACATGGATAACAAATAACATAAAATGAGTCGAAGCAGCATGGAAACTGGACTAGTTACAAGTTCAAAGCAGAGGTCATGCCTTAAAGCAATAATTATAACGGAAGTAGGCTTTTCTTTCAGTTTCCTTCGTAACGCTCGTTTTATAAGGCCTACGTACCCTCAAAGTAAACTGCTTATTCGTTTGCGTTGCGGTTGCGGTCTTTGTTTAAGTCGGTCCTCTTTGACTTCTGATATATTTTAAACATATCCCTCCACTAAAAGGAGAAAAAAAATCATACATTAAAACTCATTTCAAAACACCTGACTATCAAATAACCCCGATAATATTTCCGCTTATTATGCATGCGACAATGCATTCTCTCTGGTTAGTCGTCCAGCGGCAGTTAGGCTCCAAAAGTACATTTCAGTTAAGTACACTGTATATGAAATATTAATTACGAAAATGTTTTATCCAAGAAAGGAGGCGAAACTGGTTTTAATTTTCTTTTGAGCAGGGAAACCTCAAAGAAAAGCAAGTAGTAGCAACCTTGTTTCCAGTATGAAAAAAGCCTGGGGACTCTGCACTATTTACCAGAGTCCAGATTCGCAAACAGAGACGTAACATCCTTTATAGTGGCTAATTCACCTTACTATTTTAGAATCACTTTTGTACCAAAGTTTAAAAACAACTGTTTTCTTCGTCACTAACAGTTTAGAGGAAGGTGTTTCCTTTTAGGTAATAATGTTTTGCGCCTCCCAAAAAATTATAGATGTGCAGCTGCGGAAACCCTATTTTTAGGCTCCGTCCACACGAATGCTGACATTTTTGAAACCGCTTACCGTCGGTTGCATTTAAGCGTGGACAACAGACAAAAAGAACATGTATTTTCTAATAGGGTGGCAGACCTGAGGTGTTTTGTCGTCAAACATTTGAAAGCCGTTGAAGCAAACTGTCGTCCCAAACTGATCAGCGCGTTTCGCTCACATTTCATTTTTCTCAACGTTCATGCATAATTTTCTCCCAGAAACCGCAATTAAAAACTTTCCTCGGGAAATTATTCTTAACGTCTAAAAATTCTTGCAAAGAATATGTTGTCGAGCGAAAACAAATCAAGTCGACAACGGTCGCTTACTCCAAACTTCGAATGTATGGCGCCAAAAGATGTCATGTTTGCACCCAATTAGAACACGTTTTTTCCTCACGTGTACACGTTTAGATGTAACCGCAGGTATTTTTAAACCTGGATTCGTGTCTATAGGGCTTAAGCCACTCTGGGGATCGATGTCAAATTGATGCAGATTCAGTGACCGCATTCGTGATTCGGCTTTGAGTGGACTAAAGGGCAATTCATGTATTAAAAATTTATGCCGTTTATAAGCTCCTCACCCCCCCCCCCCCCCCCTTCCCTTCCCTCCCAGGTGTAGGCCCATCTACCTGATAAGAAAAAATGCATCCGATTATAAGCGACCCATCCAAACGTTCGGAATAAATTCGATTTTTTTATGACGTTTGAAGCTTAATCAAGGACTGGTAAATGCAAACGTATTTTGATCAGCACTGCCATAACTTGTTTGGAAGCGTTTTTTCTATTCTGTTTATAAGCCTCCTCGGATATAAGCCCTTCCGTTTATAAGCCCTCCTAAAACCCCTGAAAAAGATATATAAAGCAAGGGCTTATTAGCGGCAGTTTACGGTATTTGGATTCGTTTGTGCGTGGCTTTACATTCATCTACAACTTTACACGCAATTGCTAAGTGATCATGAAAAAAAAAACCCATAGTTGTTAAGTTCACTAATATCAGAAAAGTGTCGATGCTAAATGAGGAAACTGGGCTTCCTCCAAAGTAGGCGACACAATTAACCCAACTAAACGCTTTTAGGGAGGTCGACAGTAAAATTGACAGTTTTAAGAATCGATGAACTCCAGCTATGACGCTCGTTTCAGACAGATGAAGACCTTTCCAGTTTAAACACGGTACAAATATGACATAGATCAAATGTCTTTTGAATATATTGGTGAATATTGTTTAAGCTGATCATGACTTGCTCATTGGGACGTAATTAACGTGGAGGATAGTCAAATTTATGCGTTGCTCTCATCAAAATTAAGCTGGCTGTTCGGTCTTGTGACCTGCAAGATGGAAACTTTCATAAGAGTGACTAGCCGCTGGCGCCAATTTGGAATCGTATTCGGAATCATGTGTAATTTTTTTTTCACAAGAGCGGCCGTAATATTACTCATAGAACAGGCAATTTTAAGTTGAGACGTATGCGTAATTGGAAATCTTGCCAGTAGGTTAAATCCATATGGACATATTGAACTTTTTACAAAAGAAATTCTTGGTTAATCGAGCGAGCCCAGTTAAACGACTAAGCCCACATGAACAGCCCTTAGTGAGGTATCTTAAACCGACGGAATCGTCATTTTCTCGAGATAAAATTCTACTCATTGTAGATGCATAAAATCAAATAGATCTGTTTAGCTTGTAGGTTTTTCCGACAGTGAAGAGAAGTCGTTTCGTCACGTTACCATGGTAACGAAATTTCTGGATATTAACAAATGTGGTTCTGCAAATATGGCAGAAAAAAAATAACGAAAAATTTGACATGTATGGCTTTCCTGTACATGATTTCACTCAGGAACAAAACAGTAGCTCATAATTTTCTTCTATCGTTCGAGAATGCAAATTATGGTCATGGAAAGGTGACGTCACACTTCTCCTCTCTATACAGGTCATGAGGTATTGTCCTTTAAAATCTTTTGTCATTCACTTGCTTACATAATTTGCTCATAATTTATGTTAAACCTTGAGGACGTTAAGGGGGCTGTATTAGGAAACATAACACTCGAGCTAAATATGTTTATCCCGCTCGGCCAGAATTTAGCACGTGATGACTCTAACATTGAACATATTTTACTGTTTGTTTTTGGTTCAGTGTTTCAAGGATAAGGTTTAAGCCTCCAAAGTCGTTGTATACGATATGTTTATATAAATTAGAATTATGCGATTGTTATATTATTTGATAGTTTCGGCGTTTTTAATTAATTAGTCTGAATGATAGTTAATATTTTAGTTGTAATTATTGTAAGGCGCAGTTGAATTCCTAGAAACAGCGCTATATAAGCTTGTATTATTATTATTATTATTATTATTATTATTATTATTATTATTACTATTATTTTTATTTTTGTTATAGGTTCATCGATTAACCGTAGGGATATATGTTTCTTGGGAGTAAGCATGAAAAATATCGGTAAGAGTAAAGCGTTTTAGAAACATTTTGTCATGGAATCACGGGATGCTCGGATTCGATTGTTTAGGGCCTCCTTTGCAGTGCCTTTACATCAGTTTACCGTAAACTACCGCTTATAAGTCTTTGGGTCATACATCTTTTAAGGGGTTTTGGGAGCGCTTATTAACGGATGGGATTATATGCGAGGGGGCTGTATGACCGGAAAAGGGAAGCGTTTCGAAGCAAGCAAACTGTACTGATCAAATTCGTCTAGCATGTACTGTTTTTCATGGTTATATATTAATCAAGCTTCAAATCGCTATAATAAATCGAATTCATTTAAACACATTTGGAACAAAGCAACAGGGGGGCTTATAATTGTTTGTATTTTTTGTTTACTGGTAAATGGGCCTCTAAATAGGGGGGCTAATGAGCTTTCAATTGACACTTTTGTGGCGTAAGAAATGCAGGTAAATTTCCTACCTACTCACCAACCCACCCACCTACCCACTCACTTACCTACCTACCTACCTACCTACCAATCATATACATACCCACCTGCATTGTTTGTCAACGGTTATAACCGGTTAATGCATGGCTTAATATCAGGATCAATAGGAGTCTCTATAAGTAGCTTTAAGTCCAACAAGTTATTATGTCACCCTTGCCATTTAAACATTTTCATGTTTGCAGTGCTGTGTTTCTGGCAAACTTGTCTTCTGTGCTGATTTGGTGTTGCTCAGTATTAGCGGTAGTTCTCAGCCCCGCCACCCCTCTACTCAATTAAACGACACCCAGCTATTGAGACATTCTAATAAACATGGTTGAATACGTGAATGGTGTAGTGATTAAATTCTGACCCTGCTCGCCATAGACTCTCCAGTGGCTCAGTGGTTAGAGCGTCCGAACTAGAACTCGGAGAGTCGTGCGTTCGAATCTCACTTAGAGCTATCAGACAAGCAACGTACTTATTTGACTTATGGACTGGAGCAAGAATTTGAAATTATCGTCACTTACGTCTTTCAATCGACGCATTTATTTCAAAGGAAAACTTCTGGCTCAAATAAACTGAGCAATTTAAACAGGCAATATAACAGCGTTTTGACGACTGAAACCTAAAGAGAAGGGAACTAAATGAATGAGCTCCTACTAGCAGAACGTAAAAAGGGAAAAAAAACTCTTACTTTGTACCTACTAACACCTGCTAGCCAGTCCAGCGGAACTTGGAACTCATCCACTTAGTATAAGAAGTCTTTAACTTTTTTTGTTTTCTTTCACTTTTTCCGCGCCAAACACTTCATTTCGTATGCAGTCCACGCATCTACTTGATGTTATCGTCTCAGAAACAATGTTTTTGCGTTAATTAATTATTTCTCTGCCAATCAAAAAAATCGCAGAAACATCCGCTTTATTTAAGTTAAAACTTAAGAAGTAAAGTGAACCAATGAAACGATTGTGTCTGAACACTTTTTGCTTGATAAATGAGGATTCCATAGAAGGGAAAAAAAATTGATGTCGGAACCGAGTAAATATCTAATTGGAATACAATTGTGCGTGTCAGCTCGATTATTGTCAGAGGCGAATAAAGTCGGAACAGGGTGATTATTAAAACTGGAATAAAACAGTACATGCCAATTAGGTCATTCTTGAAACTTTCTTGATACTATCAAATGCGAGAGGCAAGATATTGAAAGTAAAGTCATTGAATTTAAAGTCAAATGCATTTTTCTTTCTCCCCTTTTTCGAAGAAAAAATAAACTGTCTGGTTTCAATGAATAATTTGAGATCCGATTAAAGGATGGGAAGCTATCTGTTTAAATATTGTCCGAAGATTCGTAAACAACGATAAAGTTAAGAGTTTCTATGCCTCTGTAATTAAGCCAAGACTTTTTTTCACTAATACCATCTGCAACTTTCCGAGGACGATTATTGACGTATAAAAATTAAAATCCTTTTATTGGTACCTTAAATAGCTAATGTTTTAACAGTTCTAATATAATAGGTTTTTAAAAAAGGTTAGATGACATAACAGACGACAAAAAGAGAAATTTAACATATGGCTGAAAGAAAAATTAGAGCCTGCTAATAGGGGCGCGAAAGAAAAAAAAGAGAAAACAATTCAACAGATCCTTAACAGATCTCGGATAATTTCTCTGCTGCTCTTTGCCAAACATTAACATCAAATAATCCATTTTAAGCATTTGTGATGTAAAGTCTCCATGGAAATCATTATTGACAGCAAAAGGTTGACTTTCTCAAATTATTTAATGCGTAAAGTATTAAGAATTCCGTACAAGAAAATGTAGCATTAAGGCAAATTTTCTATTCTGATAGAAGTTTTGATGGCGAGCATCGAGATCCTCCTTGAAATTAACTTCTGTTGATAAAATGGCAGGAACGTTACTGATGAGCTACAACCACTTTGGCGGGCTTTAGTTCATGCGCTTGTTAATTGAACCATTCCACCTTCATTTTCACATTCATATTGTGGTTCTACAAACTACGAAGGAGAACATGGAAAACCCTTCGCTTTGCATGTCTCTGAAAACATTATTGTAATGGGCCTTATCCTAGATTGTCCTCTGCGGTAGATCATAGGAATAAAATAAAAGCGTTTATAATTATGCAGAATCCGACGGCAAGTTATTTTAATTAGTAACCTTTTCAAATGTCTTATTAATAAGACTTACGTAAGTTTTTCGATAAAAACACTGACCACCTGACTATGATTTTATGCTTGAGGTATCGCAGGAAAAAAATATTAAAAAATGGGGAGTAAATTACCAGTAGTTTCCGTTTTCGGTGTGAGAACGTAGAGTTGCTTCAGGCTCTTAACGTCAGTAGGTTAACTTCAGGATTAGTCTGTTAATCGTTTCAGTTCAGTCGACTGCAGTGACAAGACCCTTTTTGCTGTTAGCTTTTAAGCCAGCAGACCCTTATCAGTTACTAGAATCATGAACCTATCTAACGCTTTCTAAATTCAAACGAAGTCCTAATGGATGTTCAATTTAATGCGCTTAGGATTTATTTTCAAACTGATCTGGGAAAAAACCGACAGAAAAAAATCTTTATCTGTACATGAGAAAGAAAAATAACTTTTCCACAGCATGCTAACAAAAGAAAAAAAAATTCTAACGTATTTTTATTACTACTTTTGATGTCTAAATAACCATGGCTAAAATCCTGCTTATACAAACCATTTATAATAGTTATTACTCAACAACGCTTCTCACTTGTGAGCTTAGGGGTACTTACCTATGGAGAAATCGCTTATCGCAAGTGGTTGTGGCGTTTCCAAGTAGAATACTGGTTGCATGGAATCACGGGTTCGCTCATTCATAGACCCGACGGCTGTGCCAAGCTGATGAGCCCCAGTAAGGGCGAAACAGCTGTCCATGGCTGCCACCGCCGGGGCGATATGGTTGTGCGCATGCGTAAAGAAATGACCATACCGCGGAGTTGGTACTTGTGCTTCAGTGCTAAAATTGGTATTGGTTCCTCTTGGCCTGTTTGAAGTTCTCCGCGTTTGAAAGATGTCTAGTGTGAATAAAGGAAAAATGAAAATAAAAAGAGTTAAATTAGTTTACAATAATATGGAGAAAAAGGCAAAATACATAAACATTTAAGGTCCGTCCACACGTAAACGAGAAGCCGGCACTTTAATAGTCTCCATTTAGGGAACCGATTTTGAAAACCTTCATTAATGGTGCCCGAAAACGCCATTTACGTGTGATCACGACGGGCTGGTTAAAACGGAGGAACAGAACTCCTTTACAAATCCGGATACATGTGGACGGGGCCTAAACATTGAATATAAGTTTTTTTTTTCTTACTCGCACTTGACATCAGTTATATTTTTTACTTGGTCCGACTGAATTAAATGCAACGTCTGAAACAAGTCGGGTAACACGCGCACTACAGTCGTGCTAGCAGTAGCACGAAGTAGGTTTTGAGAAGAGCTTTTTGTTAAAATAGAACAGACGCAACTTATGGCTGATCTCCCGTCATACTGCTTATCAACTTCATTCCAAGGGTTTGGAATGAGTATGCAGCGTTCTTAAAAGTAAGTATTTAAAAGGACTGCCACTTTTCACTGGAATGTATAGAAAAAGGGTACCTTTGAGTCACAATGGTGTATAAAAGGGTACAAGATTGGGCCTCCGGAAGCCGGAATCTATAAAACTTTTTGGTAAATTCCCCCCGTGGGCAGCCTCCCACGCAAATGTTCTTTGGACATTGGGGAGGAACACGTCAAGAATTTCTAAGAACGTCTGCGTGGGAGGCTGCTACTCCTAAGGTACACCGCATATGTTTACTTACACTTGCCCTAAACGAGAAAGAGTTTGAATATTTATATTCAGATCAGCGCAGCAAATTTCAACTTTCTCGAAACTTTTAAAAACTAACAAAATATATATAACGCCGTTCAGTTCGTCAAAAATACTCTCTTCTCGGTGTTTCATCTGGTGATAAAAAATGGACACTGCGTCCTATGTTTTATATATTACGTCAAAGCCGCCACCAAATTTTCAGATAGTGGACAGTAATGAGGGGTTATGTAATGTATTCCCCTAATTTAAAAAAAGATAAATCGATGGACCGTACGTGCTTCACTCGAATTCTACCTTCACGTAGTTTTACGCGGGGTTGTATCAATCTTTATGGAACGTGACATTTTAATTAAATATACTTATTCTGGATGTATTATTCTTGCTCGTTGTTTTAGGCGCGCTAAACACCCAAACGAGCGAATGCGTGCAAAACCTTATCAAACAAAAGTTCCCCATGAACTCATGAATTAAAAATTTGCATCATGATGTACGTTAATTTGTATGAACATGTCATTTGACCCTCATGATAAAAACACTTTTTGGCTGATCGTTCACAATTCATGAATTGAAAGAATTCTTGCCAATGCTCCAGAGTCAGCTGACTGAAGCCGCAACATGAGCATAAAACAAAAAATAAAGGAAAATTTTCCACCATAAACGGGGTTCTGCGAAGCGTGGTTCCGTCGTACTATTGTAAACTGTTTCGCTCCTTTTCTTTTTCTATATAGCGTTTTCACATGACGCCACTACCAGTCCAGTGGGAGTTAAACTCTTTTGTTAAGTAAAAACTTTACGTTTTCATAGCTGCTGGCCACGTGAGTGACAGCGCTCCATTGATCGAATCAAGTTCTACGCCAAGGTGGCTAGACAAAGTCTTTGTGGATAGCCTGCGAAAACATCCGTTTCTCCTCGCTCTCCGCCGATGGGGACGTTTCGCGAGGAGGAACGTCTGCGACTCAGCTGCAGAAATTCCATACGGATGACGCAATCCAATGTTTACATAACAAATCCAGTAGTCATGGGGTTTTAAA
Source organism: Porites cylindrica (assembly GCA_964035525.1). Taxonomy (NCBI): domain Eukaryota; kingdom Metazoa; phylum Cnidaria; class Anthozoa; order Scleractinia; family Poritidae; genus Porites; species Porites cylindrica. Next base: position 30,659,976 of record OZ037780.1, read on the forward strand.
TATAAATTTGTCCAATTTTATGTGTCTTCTAGTCGATTTTGGTAAAGTGTTGTGTTCATCTGCCAAAGAGCTCCATCAAAGCTCAAATGCTTCTTCTAGAGAAGACTATATTCCACAAATATTGACTGTTTTGTTAAAGACTCTTAGCGTTTACATTTGACCTTTGTGGCCTTTTGTCTTTTGTCTGTCATTCGTAAACAATACCTAAAACAATGTAACTACTCCGTCGGCCAATCAGCGCTTCTGACCGGATTCCGGACAGATTTTACGTCATCAGTATGGAATTTCTGTCGCTGAGTCGCAGACGTTGCCCCGCGCGAAACGTCCCCATCGGCGAAGAGCAAGGAGAAACGGATGTTTTCGCAGGCTACTTTGTGGATAGTTGCCTGGAAATGTATACGGATCCGAATTTTTTTAGTCATCCTTCCCATTTATTTTACCTCTTATGCCTTAAAGTTCCAGGGGGGTGCTGGAAAAATAAGGGGAAGATCATTATACGTTTTTGGGAAACTGCCCTGCTTCCCCTTCCTAGGTCAACATTAACACTTACTTCTCACTTATTACATAATGTTGGCCTTTAGGGAGGGGTATGTGGGCAGTTTCCCAGAAACGTATAATGATCCAAGGGGGGTGGGTCACTGTTTTCATGCATGTACTGGGGTGGGCTTATAAAAACCATGCATAAATAAGGGGGGGGGGGGGGGGGATTTATGTTTTTTGCTCACGTCAGGCATTAAATGGTGTCTTGGACAATATGCAAGTAAAACTGAGACATTATTCACAATCAAAGCAAAAATTATAACAAATGCAGTTTAAGATAATATTCCTACCCCACCACAAAAGGGAATGTGTATTAGGACCACCTTTTCCTGGTAATTCCAACTTTCTTTTATCCAAACTATGTAATTTTTTTCTCTCACCCCCCTTTCCTCCTTAATTTCCTATTCCCCTCAATGGGTGGGATATAATATTTTCTGAAACTAGACCTTAGAAAAAGGAATTGTCTAATCTTTTGTATCCACCAAAATGAACAATTATGATTCTCTTTGGCAATTAAAGATACAAGTTAAATGCACATTATTTTTCATTTCAATTATTTCAACAAATCTGAATCTCCTACAATGATAAACCCGCAATTAAAAATCTTGAAGCAGTTGCAAGACATACAGCAGCCTTAAGTCGGCCTCTTAGACGTTTTTGTGCAGGAATTTGGCTCGTGAAAAGGTGTCAGGATTTAAGAAAATATGCCCACAATACCAGGAGAAAGCAACGAAGCCGAGAGCAGCAGCACTGCAACACCTCCCATTAAGCCTTGTAGCACTGCAGCAAATCTTTACTACTAACGTCTCAATACCCTCTAGACAAGACCTTCGTGGCGACTTGGCAAAAAAGTTTTAAAAACTTGCTGCGCACTTAGAAAGCGTACGAAACAATCACCGGTTTGAATCAAAACCAAACGACTACCGCGCAGCTACTTTCATTACGTGTATCAGGCTGGGCACTCTTGAGATTCACTCTGGTTTATCCTTTGAGTCTAAGGACGACAAATGTAGGATCGATAAACTCTTGGAGTTGTGGAATAATTACTGTGTAGGCAAGGCTAATACGATTTATGAACGCTACAAATTTCATGCCAGAGCACAAGACGACCGGAAATGCGTCTGCGCTTCGCAGGCTACTAACCGAGGACCTGCCCGTTTTTGCGACGAGTAAGCTCATTGATTACCTGCCACGTTTTACGCGGGTCACCGTCAGATTCGCTGAATTTATTTTTGTAAAATAATTCCTTAGCCTGTCGGATCGCAACATTGACTTTGTTACGCATTCTTTTAAAGCATGCCTAATCGTGCGGATCACTGGAGTTAATAGCGTATTTTATTTTCATAATGTACCTGCTACGCATGTTAATCGACTGTAATCCAAGGTGACTTATTGGAACGCACACGCTTAGTACGTATTGGGGCGTTTTTATCAGCAATTGCCAGGAAATCTGATTTCCACTAGGACTAAAGCTCATCCGGGCAATGAGCCAACAACAATAACTTTGTTTATCCACGCTTAAAAAATCATCAGGCTAAGTGAGCTTTTACAAAAATTGTAAGCTATTTAACTGATTGACACTTTAACTAATTAACTGTAATAAGATTCTTAACTAAAAAAAGATTGTGCCTGCTTTACATGATGACCGTGATTATCGACATATTGCAGAAGAGATCACTGCCGCCGTGTTTTAAAGCGGAAAGAGTTTGCGCTTGCCGCAGGTCAATAGGTAGACTATTCCACAGCACCGAATCTCTGTAGCTGAAACTGTTTTTAACATAACTAGTACGGGGCAGTGGAATAGCAAGCTTAACCTCGGAATCCCTAGAGACTTGATTACGATAGGAAAACAACGAATTCAAATATTGCAGGGCAAGGCCATTTATAGACTTATAAACCATAGACGCAGTTTGAATTTTCCGTTGAGCCTCCAGCTTTTTCCAGGCTAAGGATGTAAAAAGATTGTCAACACTGGCATCGTGAGGAGAGAAGGTCAAGATACGGGCGGCGCGATTTTGCAGTTTTTGCAGCTTAGTTGCAAGGGATTTGTTGCAATTCCCCTAAACAACGCTACAGTAATCAACATATGGTTGCCCTAAGGCTCTATATCTAGTTGAGAGCACTTAAAGTGTATTAAAAGGCCGGCTCCTAATCAAGATACCAATGCCAGAAGCAATCTTTTTAGCTATATTATCGATATGTACATTCCACGACAAATTCTAATCCACTTGAACACTAAGAAATTTAGTAGATACAACTTGATGTATAGGAGCATTATCGATAAAGAGGGAAGGTGTATTGAAAGTCTGTAACCTTTGCCACGACCCGATTAACATAAACTCCGTTTTAGACTTATTAAGAGTTAGATTATTAGCAATAAGCCACTCATTAACTTTGGCCAGGTCCTCATTAAGAGCACGTTCTAGATGTGCCACATTATTACTACCAAAAGTCAAGTGTGTATCGTCTGCATACATCCTGTATTGAACATTTGTGAGACGGTTCGGCAGATCGTTTATGTAGACTATAAAGTGAAGAGGACCGAGGATGGTGCCTTGTGGGATACCGCAAGTTAGATATCGATCGCCAGAGAGGGAACCGTTCACAATACATTTTTGTTTACGAAGATTCAGATAGGATTTAAACCAGTTGTAAGAAGAACTTCTAACGCCATAGCTATATAATTTAGATAAAAGGATGAAATGGTCGACCTTGCCGAAAGCCTTCTTTAACTCAAGAAAAACGACTCCATTAACATTGCGTGTATTGCCAAGATGTCAACAGCCTCTAACAGGGCAGTGACAGCTGAGTTAAGCGATCGAAACCCTGACTGCTTACTGGAAATTAAATTATGTTCAGTAAGAAGATATAGAACTGATCACAAGCGATTCTTTAAGACTTTCGCTACGACGGGAATTATAGAGATCGGACGGTAGTTATATGATTGAAGTTGGAGCGTTCTCCTTGCTTAAAGAGTGGAATAACTTTAGAACACCTCCATTCTTCAGGAAAAATACCTGTTGTAATAGAACGATTGAAAATACAACAAACAGAAGAGGCGATAAGGTCAGCGCACTCACGAAGAAGTCTAGCGGAGATCTTGTCAAGGCCTGTCGCTTTTGATTCGCATAATTTAGACAATAAAGTAACAACTTTGGAAGGTTCAGTTGTTTTCAGATCAAATCTATGTTCGGTCTCCACGATATAATCGCAATGCGAAGGGCCGTTAGTGGGGTGGTGAATATCGTTAATAAGCGTCGGACCAAAGCTTAAAAACTAGTTATTGAAAACAGAAGACAGCTCACATGGATCGCGAATAGAATTATTGTCGAGTTTTATCTCTTTTACTGAAGAACTATGAGTTTTCCTTGACGTTAATTCATTAATGATTTGGCACGTCTTGCGTTGATCACGCTCATTGTCTTGAAGGGCATTTTCATAGTATTGTTCCTTGGTCTGATTCATTTTATTTCGTGAATTTCAACCAGTCATAAGCATTTTTCGAAAGAACGGTTTTGAGCTTAAGTATGTTACGGGCATGCATTCTTCTTTTCAAATGAGGTGTAATCCAAGGTAATTCATCGCACGAACGCGCTTGGAACGCAGCGAAGCTCGCTTATCGACACATTGAAAGAAAAGACTTTTCCAAGCTTTCCACATATGATCAGTGTCTTCGTGGTTGTTTACACCGTTCCAGTTTTGCTGGGAAATAGCGAAACGAAAACTAGCGGATTAAAATTTTTAAATTTCCTATAAGATACTGTGGAATGAACTCTAAAGAAGAATGGATCAATTGAAACCTTACGAAAAACATAAACTAGACTATGGTCGCTTAGACTTACATGAGATACACCCGAACAAACAACTCTGTCCTAGTAATTTGTAAAGATTACAACGATCAAAGTAGAGGAAGCACTCTTCACTCGAGTTGGGGTGTTTGTAAGTTGATGCAGACCCTAGACATTCGATAAATTAGACAATAACACAGTATTGTTATTGGGTTGAGACGAAGCAAATTTACAGTTGAAATCACCCATTAAATAAAATTCAGCATTCTCAGAATCAAGTTTACCGATAAAAGTGTCAAGATAAGAGAACATTTCATGAACATATCTTGGTCAAAAAGGAATTGAAACTGCATTATCTTTTGGAAATATTTCGGGAGGAAAATCTTCCCTTTCAACAATTTTTTTTCACTTCCTAGGATTAAATTGGTCCTTAACGGATAAAGCACACAATTTTGGTCAAAAGCAACTCATATTTAATAAATACTTTAATTTAGATTTACACCCTCTTTGCCGTAGGCGGGAAAGCGCTAAAAAATACATAATTGCATCCTGGCGCTGGGCAAAATTCCCACTTCTTTTAAACAAAAATCTTTTCAGACCAACTAAGCGAATGTCCAAAAACGTAGAAACATAAAAATATGTTGTGATTTAAGTGATTTATCAGCACAGCCGATCGACGAAATATGCCTATTTTCCAAAACACGATGGAAGATCTTTATGCAAAGCCTCACTAACACAATAATTCATTAAATGTATTAAGTATTTTAAAGTTTTTGTGACTTATAAAACAATAAAACATCATTTAGGAAAGGAAAGCGTTTAAGCCGAATGCATTAATACTACGGGTGTACCTGATTACAGCACTCCGACTTCTGACACCATGTAACGTCTTGAGGGATAACACTCAGTAAGAACTTCAACAACGGCGACACTCAACTCGAAGCTAACATCTTTAATTACAAAATCGCACGTGCTTACACAAGGTTTCAGCTTATATATGATCCTCAAAATACTTCATGTAAGATGATACAAAATACACTTGATGTAAGCAATACGTGACACGAGTAAGCGGTCTTCTCTCTGGACCAAAAACTGTTATCAACATGATGCCCATTGTCACGCATTACTATTCGCACATCTGGAATTGTTACGCCGCTAAAACATTTATTGCTAGTCTGACTCAAATTGAAAGGCAGGAAATTATCGTGTAACTAGGAAGTTTCACGTTGAGATCGTGCAAACAATGGCAAAGAAATGTACAAAAATATGTGCTGCACGTGCCCAGTTTTTTTTTTTCGTTAATTAGACCTACTGATTTTTTTTCAGTTCTTGCTGCCGTCGCTGGTTAGCATTTCACGATTTTATTTATTAGCTAGTGTACAAGATGTTAAAAGTCAAACAAGAAACGGAAGGAATAGCTATATTCGAATTCGAAAGCGCTAAGCGAGGTAAACCACTAGTTATAGATGCAGAGTAACCTAATTTCAAACATACAGTATTTTTTTAGAATAATGGCGCGGGGGGATGTTTGCTCGCGGGCCACTAGACTGTTCACTGCCCCTTATCTTTCCGTAAGATCGTCCAGATGTGCGGCCTTCTTGGGTCTGCTGCCCCAAAGTAGATTTTTAGACATCCCCAGGCTAAACTCGGTACATTTGAAAACAAGAAGGCCACCAGTTAGAAAATGGGCTCGATCCCAAAATAGAGGACTGTGAACAATCTAGCGGGCCTCCTGCCAGCAAGCACCCTTAGCCAACAGCAACAACAACAACAACAACAACAACAACAATAAGCTTTATTTGCATGACTATAACAAAGTATTACAGCATTGCAAAAGCTACTTGAATTTAATTATTGATTTCTTTTTTAATTAATCATTTAAAATAACTTTAAATATAATAATCACTGCTTATTTTTAACCATCAGTAGGATTAATTATTCCAGAGAAAAGTTTGTCTCTCAATTCAAATTAATTGGATGTTAATAAAATATTCAGTAAAATTCATTAGGTGTGATAATAAGGTCTCATGTGATTATAGTCGTAGAAACAGTTATTAGGTTCTAGTTTACAGAAAAACATCTCTCATATCGAAGAAAAACTTGGAAAATCTAATAAAAAGTGTGTTTCAACTTCAATTGTGCTGCAATTGCAGAGACTGCATAGCCTTTCATCACGTGGTATACTGTCGTATGTACCTGCCTCAATCCTAAGTTTGTGACTGCTCATTCTCAGTTTCACTAATGTTTTCCTAGAAGGATTCTTTCTTGTTAGATCTGGGTAAGCAGTAGGAGCGGGGGGGGGGGGGGGGGGGGGGGGCGTTGAACATAAAATATTGTTGAATGGAAAAGTGCTGATCTTAATAATGATACTGATAATAATAATAGTGGTTGATTAATGATTTTTCTACGGAGTCTACATTCATCATGATCTCTGAAGACTAACTAATGAAATATATATATTCATTTCTAATATGGATAAAAATGAAAGTACATATATTAGGTATATATAAAATATACTATTACTGTTTATTACTATGTCTAAACAGCAATAAGTCAGACGAACATATGTAAACGGATTCAGCCTTTATTTCATGAATTTAAATTAAAACTTTTCTAGCAAATGTTTTACACTCAAGTTTGATGTCATTTTACACGCTGTTAAATAACCTGGAGGCTGATTCTTGAAAATTTCCTGATTTAAGAGGCACGACCAGTTACGATATAGCACCTAAGCGTAGATTCCTGGTAGTTCGAATTCTCTCCAGAGTTCAATACAATGTAGCTCGGACAGTGGGTATCATATAAGGCTCAATGGGTTGTCCTTAACAGATGAAATTTGGTTCTCTCCTTAACAGGGAGCCATCCTAACCCAACAACATCAGACATTTTTGCGTAACCGTCTTAACAAAACTTGCAGGATCATGAAATCGCCGTAATTTTGCTTCAAAGTACTGCTATAGTGGATACAATATAACGCCGTTAAAATCGAGCTTCGAACGTACCAAGCCTCAAAAATTTAACCAAATTCTTCCTTAAAGCTTTGGGCGACATGTTTCTAATCTTCGTGATTGTTGATAGAGCTTCAAAGGACGATGATACAGTCTTAGTCACGTGATTAATCCATTTGAAATTTTCTTGGATCCACACACCAAGAAACGTGTGCAAGGTGTCACTAACTAACACTTTTTCATTTGCACAATATAACATGAAACTTCTGATCGATTATCTTTTTGTTATCCATGAAAGGAAGAGCCAAGAAGATAAATGAATTATTATTATTTTTTATCCATTTTATCCATTTTGAATTCTTAAGAGGCTGTCCGCGTAAGAACCGATAAGGCAAATTTCGGTGTATCACAGATTGCCCTGATTTTTTCAGTGGAAGATAACTATCCTATCCCATGAAGAAATATCACATTTATTTGGACCAACTCAATTTTTTCTCTATATTACAGGAAGATTTTCTCGGTCACCTAAAACCGGCCAGTTTGCCGTCAGACTTGGTGCGATTTTGCTGAAACTTTAGGGCTCTGTCAAACCTACCTTGCATAGCCGAATAAACTGATTATTTTACACACAAAAGTTTTAACTCTGATTAACAGTGTCGAAGTTTAATGGTTGCATTCTGTGGAAAGTTGGCTGAGATATGATTTTTTTAAAATGACCTTTAATTTGCTCAGAAGGAAAAGTAAGTTGCATAACTAGAGCTGAACGGTAATTTCGCAAAAGTGGCACCTGACCCAGACTTAAGTCTATGATAAATCAGAAGTACTAAGACCAGTCTACTTCTTAATGCAATAAAATTTGTGGGCACTCTTCTCTGCGCGCTGTACAAAGTTCCGTTAATGTTCCAAAATTCGCCATTTTGACAGCAAAGCTGGAATTGTAACGGTCCGCATTTGATCGACTTATTTCCACAGTTTTAACGTTTCTAGTTATCACCAAATGTCATTAGACCCTTTAAATGTTGAACTTTTGAAAGCATGAGGAGAAAACTTGGTAATCTCTTTTTCTTGTTTTTTTTTTCCTTGTCGACGATCAGAACGCGACTTCATTCTCCGTATGCAAATTAGCCTTAGAGGAGTCGTTTCAACAAATTGACAGGAAACATAACTGGTTATATTTCACATTTTTAAGGGGAAAATATCTCTTCTTTCCACGGAAAAACACGAACGATATATGACTTAGAATCCCCTTAGGTCTGTTTCTTTTAAGGGAAGAAGCAGTACAAGAAGATGTGTTTACGCGAATTAAAATAATTTGTTATAATTACTGTGGCCCGTCACGCATTCCCCGAGAGTGGCCGTGTATCGATCTGTTCTTTTATCTCATTATATTTTTTTGGAAGTGATAGTTATTGATAATCATACAATTTAATCACTGTTAATTCCGATTCTTTACTGGGTGGGAAATGCAGTGCTGTTGTATTTATTCATTCTACGACCGTTTTAACTGAGTCAGTATCCCTGGGCGCCACCGTGAGGATAGGGTTTAATATGACAACCCATGGTGTAATACACGACAATTAGCTACAAAGCAGTCACTTGGACACGGCCACTCTTATTCACGAGCACTAGCACAATATTTTCAATTACAGAATTAACAATTAATATTTTGGAAATAGCTCGCAAACAACTTCAGAAATACCGTGCGACACCACACGACCACACCTGCAAAGTGCTTTAAGCAGCATACAGATTTCCTAGATCCCTAGCTAACTATAGGCTACCCACACTTGAACTTTAGGGTGGTATTAACAGAGCATTGTGTTTATCGCCAATTAACAACATTTCAGTAAAAATGAGGAATGTCATGCAGAAAAAGACATAGTTATTGTTTACGGTCCGTCTCCTGTTAAATCCCAAAAGTTTTTGCCGGCTGTTAATCACACTAAATTAAGGATCCCTATGTTCACTCCTGAGCTGATGGAGAAAGCACGTGCAATCTTGTATGAAAGACGAAAGTTTGTCAATTAGGTCTCCTTTTCTTTCCCTAGATTTGAATGGTATTTTAAAGTGACACAAGATTTTTTTAGCATTACCACGTTGAAATGACTAGGTTGTTCTTCCTTTGACATTACACATAGGCAGGAGCCCATCAAATGGAGCCTCCATCTCCATTAATTTCTTGAGTCAACCCTTTCCCGAGTAGATTTATAAATAGAACAGCTAGTTTCCCGCGAAAAGTATCATATTTCCGTGAGTCTCGTGTGTCACCGCACCGTGAAAAAATAAAATTAGACGAAGTCGAGCTCAGAAGCTCGTCCTTCGACCGTTTTCCTTTTTTCCTTTACATCCATTTTTACAATTTCACAGCCGCTGGGATCTGCATGGGTATCATGAAATAAAAGTTAATGAATTACTCGACTGAGACTGAGCATGAAGCGATGGGACAAAGACAGCGAAAGGGTTTATCTTTGCGAGTGTTCTTTTTTTTTTTTTTGCCGTCATACATCCCGCATTTAAGCATGGACCTTGAAAAGAGTCGACGATTAAGCGTTCTGTGGAGGATTTGGAACTTTTCGATGATCAGCGCCCAAAAAGTGCCGGGATCATTTGATTTTTGTCATCACGATGACCTAAGTAGCAACTAACGAGGAATGCTTCAGTTACGAAATTTGAGAAATTGCAGTCTTCCTTTACAACTGACTTGTATCACCATGAGAGTTGCCTGATAAAACTGGCACTTGAAAAGTTGACCAGAAGACAACAGTTGCTCGACCGTGAAGCTAACTCAAAAGTACTTTGCTAACAGAGGAATTTGTGACATCGCGCTCCAGTCCAAAGACCCACTTATCTCAAGAAAAACAAAATGTCTTGTATCTGTGCCAAAAGAATTATGACTGACTAACAGGACAATTCTCAGTAGTTAATGTAGAAGTTTAGGCTCAATTCCTTCCTTCGAATTCGCATCTGTAGGTCACTTTTGTGCGAGAAAACAATGTCTGGGCCCGGCGTTACAACTTAGCAGGGAATCATCACACTAGCTGACGGACAAAACAACCACAAGAACTACAAGTATTTGTTCAGATAAACGCATTTCGGAAAAAAAAACCTTGAAAAACTAGAAATTTGATTAATATTGAGTCATTTAGCCGAAATAAGAACCTTAACGCTCAAAAAAACCGGCTTAAAAAAAATGAATCGATATCCTGTCAGAACTACAGCCGCAGGTAGTAGTTGATCATTATGCATGTAACAGACCATCTTCATGGCCTCTTAATGTGAGACAAGCAACCAAAATTAAGATTAACATAGTCAGAGTTTAAAACTCTCTACAGTATAATCTATCCGCTAGAAAAAAAAGAAAGAAAATCTCTGAGGGATGAAAACGCTAAAGTCACGTTCACTAGCTTATGATTTTGTTTGGCCTGTCAGCACCGGATTTCCTGCTGTTTCATGAAGTACAATAGCAGTGTCATTTAGTCGTTGTGATTGGCTCTTCCCACCGTCGGCGCGCGAAGTCTCCCCTGGGAACCGTTCTAATTATAAATCTACTCGGGAAAGGGTTGACTCCAAGGGCTTGTATGGGAGATGGAGGCTCCATTTGATAGGCTCCTGACATAGGTTGAAAGATTCTGGTTGAGGGTGTTATTGTTAGAAATTATTGCGTCATTGTGGCGGGAAAACCCGTCACGTGATCTGAAAACTGAGCTTTTTGTTAGAACTGTGTAGTCGTTCGGAGATGTTGAGCTGAACAAGTGTGTGGATTGAGTTTAGATCATCAAGTTTTGCGCGCATTGATGTCGATGAATCCTTTAAGTGTAGAACAGAGTACAGAATTCTAAAATATGAACATGTGAAGAAATATGCTTTAATGGAGTGAAGAATAAAAGCTACAGAGAACTGATTATATATACAATATTTGGTTACATGGTCCTTCGCAATCGCCGGATCGGCGAAACAAGTTTAATCAATTAATCGTCAAGATCAGGATTACAGTACAAGAAGAAAAGAATGGACAACGAAAAAGCAAAGAGAATTAGAAACGCCCACAGAGCTTTTGTGGAGAAAACGATGGAAGGTGCGACGAGGATTTTAGTCGAGCAAACTGCCGATCACGTGGAAGATTCATCAAGGGAAAAACTTATGGGACTGAAATTCACCCTCAATGAAAGACTAGAAACTATCCAAAAGCTGGACGAAACAATTCTGGAAAACAGTAAGGGGAGAGACATTGAGAAAGAAGTCGGGGATTGTGGTGAGTTTTGTACAAAAGTTTACCGTATTTTGGCTAGAATTGACTTGAGTTTAGAGGATGCTAAAAATAGCGCACACGTGGGAACTTCACCAAGCTTCAGTCAAATTAATAACAATGTCAAAAGCAATGAGGGCGCGAAAGTGAAGCTACCTAAACTAGAACTAAAGTCATTTTCAGGCAACTACGAGGAATGGCAGAGTTTCTGGGACACTTTCGAATCTGCGGTTAACAGAAACACTGACATTTCAAGAATCCAAAAATTCACCTATTTGAAGAGTTGTGTCACAGGCGCAGCCGAATCTGCAATTACTGGGTTGCCTCTCACTGAAGATAATTACGAAACTGCCATTGATATACTTAGAGATAGATTTGGTAAACCACAGCTGTTGATTTCTAACCACATGGACGCTTTGTTGAAATTGCCAGTAGTCAGTTCAGTGCATGAAACGAAGAAACTTCGTGATTTGTATGACAAGATTGAGATAAACATTCGAAGTTTGAAGGCACTAGGTGTCGAATCAGAGTCCTTTGGAAATTTATTAGTTCCAGTTGTAATGGAGAAAATTCCTTCTGAGTTGAGATTAATCATCAGTCGCAAGTTTGGCAGTAAAGAAACTTGGGACCTTGATGTCCTGTTAAATGCACTGAAATCTGAGTTGGAGGCAAGAGAAAGGTGTAATGTAGTGAAAACAAGTAGTCCAACCAATTCTAACCCTAGATTTGACCAGCATAAGGGAAGATTCAAACAGCCCCTTTCCTCATCTGCACTTTATGCGGGCAGTGAAGAGTGTACTCTGCAATGTGTCTTTTGCAAGAAAAATCACAAGTCCATCACCTGTAGTACCATTACTGAACCAAAGGCTAGAAGAACTATACTGAGACGAAGTGGCAGGTGTTTTGTTTGCTTGAAAGCGGGGCATATTGCACCGGGTTGTCAGTCAAAGGCCAAATGTTTTAATTGTGGAGCTAGACATCATGTGACTATCTGTGAAAACCCTAAGAAGCCTGTCCAACCTAGTAGTTCAGGAGCTGAATTAGCATCACTTAGTAGATCTGAAACTTCCCGGGAGAGATCCAGAGATGTTGGAACATCAACAATGCATGTTGGCAGCAATAATAACTCTATACTGTTGCAGACTGCCCAAGCCTTTGTTTCTAGACCAGATAATCAAGAAACTGGAATGTATACTCAAGTCATTTTTGACTCTTGTAGCCAGAGATCTTATATAACCTGCAAGACACGTGAGCAGTTAAAATTACCTACTGTTGGTAAGGAAACCTTGCTAATCAAAACATTTGGTGACAATTCAGCATCTGTAAAGGAATGTGACATTGTGCAATTGTGCATCAGAACAATAGATGGAATGAGTGTGTACGTCACTGCTTACGTTGTACCAGTAATATGCAGTCCAGTATCGAACCAAGAAATTCAAAGTGCAGTAGAATGCTATCCATACCTTCAAGGGCTACAGCTTGCATGTGGAGCTGTTAATGGAACAGTTAGTGTTGACTTACTAATAGGAGCAGATCACTACTGGTCTTTCTTTACTGGAGGAATAATCAGGGGAGATCCTTCTGGACCTGTAGCTCTTGAGACCAAGTTGGGATGGGTACTGTCAGGACCAGCTGCAGTTCCAGCATTGACAGAGTCATGCACAGTTAACCTAAGTGCTACATATGTTTTGAAAATTGAGTCAGCTGACATCAGCCATGTGCAAGATGATTTGCAGAAATTTTGGGACTTGGAAACCTTAGGCATAAGGGACACTGAAACTTCAGTTCATGACAAGTTTTCAAATGAGATAAGATTCACTGGTGAAAGATACCAAGTCAAGCTACCATTCAAGGATAATCATCCTATGCTGTCAGATAATTATACAAATGCATCACGAAGGTTGGCAACTGTGATTAAGAAGCTTAAGACCCAACCAGAAATACTGGAACAATATGATCAAGTGATTAAGGAGCAATTAGAAAGTGGAGTAGTTGAAGAAGTGCGGCAAGATCAACTCCTAGAACCTGGAAATGTGCACTATCTCCCACACAGGGGAGTTGTGAGACTTGACAGAGATACAACAAAAGTTAGAGTTGTATACGATGCCTCATCCAAGGTGTTTGGACCAAGCTTAAATGACTGTCTGCATGTCGGACCTTCATTAAATCCTCTTCTACTGGACATTTTGCTGAGATTTAGAGTTCATGAAGTTGGTGTAACTGCTGATGTTGAGAAAGCATTTTTGAATATTGAGATTGATCCAGAACACAGAGACTTTTTACGATTTCTATGGGTAGATGATGTCGATAAAGAATCACCTGAGATTAAGTTACTTCGCTTTACAAGAGTTCTATTTGGAGTGAATGCTAGCCCCTTCATTCTCAATGCTACTATCAGACATCATGTTAATACATGTATGCTGAATGACAATGCACTTGCACTTGAGCTTTTGAAGTCTTTGTATGTAGATGAATTCATTTCTGGGGCCAAGGATGTGAACAATGCCTTTTCTTTGTCGAAGGAGATAAAACTCTGTCTCAAATCAGGAGGGTTCAATATGAGGAAGTGGAACAGCAACTCAGCAAGTCTTTTGCAATCATTGAAACAAGATTCAGCCTTCAGTGGAGACTTTGCTATAAACAGTAAAGAATGCGTTCAAGAGGAAGATGAGAGCTTCTCAAAGTCAGTTTTTAAGCAAGGTACTGAGAAAGAGCAGAAGGTCTTGGGAATGCTTTGGAACCCTAACCAAGATGAACTGATCTATGACTTGACTAAGATATTGGAGGGTGTGGACGTTCAGCCAGCTACAAGGAGACTGATTCTCAGTACTGCTACGAGATTCTTTGATCCCTTGGGGTTAATATCTCCAGTTATTCTACCCTTCAAGATTATGTTTCAAAAACTGTGCAAGGCACAAAGGGACTGGGACGAGTTAGTGGATACCGAACTCAACCAAGAGTGGTTGTCAACTTTGTCAGACCTAAGACTAGCTGGAAGAGTGAGTTTTAAAAGGTGTTATGCTGAAGGTCTAGGTGGGAATGAAGTTAAATCGCTCCAACTTCATTGTTTTGCAGATGCGTCGGAAAAGGCGTACGGAGCCGTTGTTTACATGAGAGTAGAATATGAGTCAAGAGTACAATGTGAGATTGTGGCGTCAAAAACCCGAGTAGCTCCGTTGGATAAGCAAACCATACCGCGTCTAGAACTGTTGTCTAACCTTACTGCGTCAAGATTGGTGAAGAGTGTGAGTCAAGCTTTAGAAAACGTTGTGAGAGTTGATGACGTAGTCAATTGGACGGATTCTATGATTTCCTTGTGGTGGATTAGGAACACTGATAAGGAATACAAGCAATTTGTGGAGAATCGCGTGAGCGAAATCAGACGAAATGCACCGCCTGAGCAATGGAGGTACTGTCCTACGTCAGAAAACCCGGCTGACATTGCATCAAGAGGAATTAAGGCCACTGCACTCAAAGAAAGTAGTTTGTGGTTACATGGTCCAGAATTCCTGTCTAAGGACAAAGCGCCGAGACAACTTTGGAGTATGGGAGTCGTCAAATCTCTCATTACAGGACGAGATGGTTACCACAGAGGAGCTGTTGTAAGAGTGCGTAGTGGAGATCGAGTCGTGGAAATGACAAGACCCCTAAATAGGCTTTACCCTGTAGAAGTCGAATCACAAGTGCGGGAAGAGCGTCAGAACAGAAACACTGATTTCCCTATTACCTTCGTGGGAAATGCTGAACAGGAACATGTTAGTGAACATTAACATTAAGTCAAAGAACAGCCAACTCTTTTCCTTTCATTTGTTATTTATTCGTTTCGTTGTTGATTGACCTGTGTCAATCAAGGCGGGGAGTGTGTTAGAAATTATTGCGTCATTGTGGCGGGAAAACCCGTCACGTGATCTGAAAACTGAGCTTTTTGTTAGAACTGTGTAGTCGTTCGGAGATGTTGAGCTGAACAAGTGTGTGGATTGAGTTTAGATCATCAAGTTTTGCGCGCATTGATGTCGATGAATCCTTTAAGTGTAGAACAGAGTACAGAATTCTAAAATATGAACATGTGAAGAAATATGCTTTAATGGAGTGAAGAATAAAAGCTACAGAGAACTGATTATATATACAACATTTGGTTACAGTTATGGTCTCAATTCTTCAGCGATTTCTGCAACAAGGTTTTGCCTTTCGAACTCCTCGTCTTCTTGCAACAGATCTCTATGGTCAAGTTCAACTTGTATACGCTTAGGACTATGTTTACGTGTTGACTCAAACGGGCCTAGAGTCCAACATGGGCTGGCAATATGTGAGCACGGAATTGGAACGGGGGTGGGGGGAACTCCCTATGATGGCCTATACGGGGAGGTTCCGCCCGAAAGGAGTATCTTTTTCAGGCTTAAGGTATATGAAAGGGTGGGCATTTCACTAGATGAAGTATATAAAAGGGCGAGTGCGCTTATTGCAGCCTTAGCAGCATCTTTGGCGGTTCTTAAAGAAAAAAGAACTAAGTTTAAGAATTTAAGGAAAAAGTAGAAAGACTTAATTTTCAAAAATGAATATACACGGGAGAAATTTCACCCCCTTAAGTACAAATGCTTGTAAAAGTAGAGGTGGGACAGTGGGGAGAGAGGGTGGATAGTAAAGTAGGTTAAAAATGGAGAGACGAGATGGAGCACATTGTTCAAGAGGGTATAAATACAAAAAAACAGCAGTCTGGTGGCATTTTTGAAGACTTAATGAAAACGTTATCAAAACAAGAAAAACAGAGAAATCTTGTCCAATAAAACTCTCCGGCAAATTTGTGGACGTGGTTGTTGACTGTTCAATAGTACTCTTCTCGACCCTTCGGCGTCAAGTTTTTTCGAGTTTCTTGCGACAGGAGGAGCAAATCGGCTATATAAAGTTGAACTGAACACTAAGGTACTTTAAAGTCACTAATTTTTACAAAACCAGAGACATGTTTTAAACACTGTTTGAGTTCAAAAAAATTATTTTTATTGCAAGAATGAAATACTTTTCATACAAGTGAACGACACCTCGACCACAATCACTCCTAGCCTCGTCCCCAGGACATTCTTCTTAAAAAATGGCAGGGGCGGGAAAGCCCTGGGGACGAGGTTGAATCCTGGCTCCGTGTAGAAAGTTATTTTTTTCCCATTTATAATGCTCTTCAAACAATCATCAGAAAACTATCTTTTACAACACACGGAATAACCGGTGTGTATAGTATTTTAAAGGTAAGAATTGATTAGGGCAAGATACACGGCTGTCAAAAAAATAGAAATAACAAAAGCTATCTTTGCAAGCTCAAATAAACTGGAAACGAACTTCAGAAAACATCGCAAGATAAAATGTTAAATAGAGAAATTAAAATATCTCTGTACGTTAAGACAATTGTTTGCATGAAGAAGAAAAAAGAATGATGGAACAAAACTTTGACTTATTTCGGTGGCTATCTGGAAATTTACGACGTGTCTTCCTGCCACAGAAGCTATTTTGCCAGTATGATCCAGAGTGTGACCGGGGTATTGACAAGACCTTAGGCTCGATTTCCGCCCTCTCCCCTTCCGTTGGGGGCTCGTTTTCCAGAACAGCGGCTTACAATCGAGCCTAACAAGACCTTGGCGCTCGCAAAAACCTGTGCCTAAGGCAGATTGTCATTTTAGTGTTAGCCTGTGTACACACTACCCTCCCCCCCTTGGGAGAAGCGGCCCCTTCTCCGATTTTTCCTGAGAGGAGGGGGTCTGTACACAGGCTATTTAGTGTCTGTGCCTTGGGCAGATTGTCATTTCAGTTCCGAATACCCACCAAGCCTCGAATACGTACTCTCGCTAAAATGAGTTCATTTTCATTGTCTTTGCTACACTTGCTACACTTAGACAAGTGACAGCTGGCTAAGTGCGAGGTAATATCATCCATGCAATCTGTGACCAACACATTTTCCTCCACACCCCTTCCGGGACCTCACTCTGTCTACGATCTCGCGGAAGAACTGCTTGATGAAATAGCCGAAAAAGCCATTTTTCACAATTGATCTTTTCGGCGATTTCAGTGACATAATTATATTTAATTTGAAACTGGCACCTGTTGCATTATAATTCAATCAGATTGAAACCGAAACAAGATCATCGTTGGAATTCGGATGTTATACCCCAACAAAAACTGAAAAGATACTCCCTTTTGCGTTTATTCACTGAAAAAAGGAACTCTTTTTCCCTTTTCATTCTGCTACCGATAAGCTACCGATAAACGCTTTAAAGATCTTTGAATGAAACTGAAATTTACCGCTAATTTAAGATAGAAAAAGTGTGGGGCCTTTTCTTTTTATCATAGGGCCATGTACAAAGATCTGCCTTCTCCCGATAAGCAAATATCATAATAAACCTTTCGACGTTAACGCTATTTTTTATAAAGGCACGCAAAAAAGAGTGCCCAAACATTTTCGTGTGCTGACAGGAGGAATTACCTTGCAAGTGAACTCTTATTTTTTATTATTATCAATAACTATCATTTAAAAAAAAGGTGATAATATTATCGAATTGATCGACACAACGCTATTGTTTTCTAATCGACCACCCGTCTTCAGGAATGCGTGACAGGCCACAGTAATTGAATTATTTTAAGCCGCAAACATCTATCATGATATATTATTCAGCTGCTTCTTCCTCGTTAAAAAAAAACAGACCTTAAGGGGATTCTAAGTCATGGTTTGTGTTTTTCTGTGGAAAGGAGAATTATTTTCCCCTTAGAAATGTGAATGTAACGATTATATTTCCTGTCAATTTGTTGAAACAACGCATCTAAGGCTAATTTGCATACCGAGAACGAAGTCACGTTCATCGTCGACAAGAAAAAGACCCAAGGAAAAGCGATTACTAAGTTTTCTCCACATGTTTTCAAACGTCCAACATTTAAAGGGTCTAATGATATTTAGTGATAACTGGAAACGTTAAAGCTGTGGAAATTAGTCGATCAGATGCGGACCCGTTACAATTCCAGCTTTGCTGTCAAAATGGCGAATTTTGGAACATTAACGGAACTTTGCACGGCACGCAAAGAAGAGTGCCCACAAATTTTATTGCGTTAAGAAGTAGACTGGTCTTAGTACTTCTGATTTATCATAGACTTGAGTCTGGGTCAGGTGCCACTTTTGCGAAATTACCGTTCAGCTCTAGTTATGCAAATTACTTTTCCTGCTGAGCAAATTAAAGGTCACTTTCAAAAAATCATATCTCAGCCAACTTTCCACAGAATGCAACCATTAAACATTGAAACTATTAATGAGAGTTAAAACTTTTGTGTGTAAGATAATCAGATTATTCGGCTATATAAGGTAGGTTTGACAGAGCCCTAAAGTTTCACCAAAATCGCACTACTTCCGACGGCAAACTGACTAGTTTTAGGTGACCGAGAAAATCTTCCTGTAAAATAGAGAAAAAATTGAGTTGGTCCAAATAAATGTGATATTTCTTCATGGGATAGGATAGTCATCTTCCACTGAAAAAATCAGGGCAATCCGTGATAGACCGAAATTTGCCTTATCGGTTCTTACGCGGACAGCCTCTTAAATTTCTCTTAAAGCAAAACGTGGATGGTAGGGAAAGCAGAGACAGTGCTCTAAGAAGTAGTTGAGGAAGAAAGAAAAATTCACCTGGACTATTATCTCCGCGATACTTTTCTTCATTTCGGGGAAACCTGGGAGAATATTCAGGTATCTAATAAAATCGAAATGGGTGCTTTAGTTCGCGGCGTAGAAGAACGTCTTTACAAGTTGACAGCATGCAGCATACCAGAGGATTCTAGTGCGCTT
>OZ037780.1:30684307-30706807 GCA_964035525.1 Porites cylindrica
GGCAACCAATGACCTGTTATCAGAATCGTCTAATTCCATCTTTGGAACTAGCTTTTTCCTTCGCGAAACGATGAATTCCCTCCCGGGAACCAATAAACTTGCCCTTACAGGGAGCGACAAGTGAGACAGTTACAAAGAGAGCGAAAGTGAGACAATTACATCAGAGTCAGCAAAATGAAAAACCCTTAAAACTATCAGGTGTCAGAGAGTGGTATGACATTGTTTTTGTATCTCATTAAAAACAAACCGGAAACCAGTTACTCAAGAGTTATATCTTGATGAGAAAACAATGCCTCATGTTTATGTTATTGTTAGCCGCATCTACGGCAGTTACACAAGGAGTTATATATTGATGAGAAAACAATGCCTCATGTTTATGTTATTGTTAGCCGCATTTACGGCAGTTACACAAGGAGTTATATCTTGATGAGAAAACAATGCATCATGTTTATGTTTTTGTTGGCCGCATCTACGGCAGTTTATTTTTGTAACTCATGAACAGCAAATCGGACGCCACTTACACAAGGACTTATCTCTTGATGAGAAAAAAATGCCTCATGTTTATGTTATTGTTAGCTGCATCTGAGCGCGCTGAGAAAAATCCATTGAAAATAAAATTTCGAAAAGATATTGCCGAGTCGTACAAACCTATTGTTTGGGCCGAGCCCCGACCAATTTCTATGTTGCAGAATGTCAGTCATTTGTCGGATAACCACTTATTTTTACCTCACAAAAGTAACGACAGCAAAATTAACAAATTGTGAACTTTCCTTTCTGACGGAAAAGAGGCGAAATATTGCTTTATCACGTCGTCGGAATTTGGCAAGGAAGGTGATAAATCCGGCGAAACGAAATTTCGTGCCTGCAGGACAAAAATTTAAGTTTCGACGAAACAGAATTTCGTTTCAACACGAAATTTCGTAAATGCAAGGTAAAATTTCGTCTTTCCGAAAGACGAAATTTCGAAAAACTTCGACTACAGAATACAGCTGTAATCATTACCTCATTGCTATACAGTACATGTAAGAGTGATCATTATTAATTTGGGTGATTTAAAAAAAAAACGATCGATGCACCTGTTGTAGAGAGAATTTGAGACAAAACGGTGCTTTTGACTGACAGTTATGCTTCTTTCTCAGCATACATATTAATTTTGTTTTAAACGTCTCGCCTAATATTTCTGCAATTAGATTTAAGTTCCCTATTGCATGCTGATACATTTTTTACTATTGCTAAATGCAGAATAAATAAAGAACGAAAACTTATTGTATAACGTTTCTGGCTTTTTGTGATTCGCCCCCTCCCCCCTCCGCTTCTTTCTTTCAGATGATAAAATATCGTCAAACTTTAGTGTATTTGTTGTGGCGTTGTTAATAAGTACATGTCTGCTCCTTTAATCAGAGTAAACTCGTACTACTAGGATTTCTGCTGTGCACTGAAACTTGTCCCTCAGCGATGACTCTTTTAACGAACACTTAGCAAGAAGTCCTTTTAATTCGTAAGAGTAGCACCAAAGATCAGGGATTATTTACCTTTAAACATGAAAAACTTGAAGAAATCTAGTATCTAGTTAGCATTGATGGAAACCATGTTGGAAATCAGACAGGATCTTATACTCCCCTAGGTGGGACATAAAGTGACTAAATAAGAAATGATGTGCTCCATGATAGTACAGGAAACGTAAGTTAGGGAGATGGGTCTATATTTCAAACTGGGAGTGATTTATCCCCATTATGGAGATGACATGCATGTTTCTATGTTTCCAGTCTCTTGGGACGTCTTTGACCTGTAGTGATAGCCAGAAAAACTGTTACAACTGTTGTTTGTTTGTTTGTTTGTTTTTCTGATCTTGTTAACTTACACTAGCAACAGATAACTAATTGCGTCTATAGCCCTTGAAAAATGCAGTTTTTATTAAAGAATGCGTTATTTTATTAAGTTATTCTGGTACAAGGTTTTTGTCTACTGAAAATTAATATTACTCAATTTCCTTTTACTGCCTAATTTGAAAGAGTAAACACCTGAATTTTAGATGACCAGATGGCACATTCTGAGTTCAGTTTTTAACGTGTTCATTTCTTTCGTAAATTCATAATTTGCAGATTTTTTTTTTGTTTCCTAATCATCCTTCATACAAAAATATATAATTTACAATGAAGGATCAAGGATGGCAGATGCTTTCAGTTCCGTCTTGTATTATAAATGTCATCATGTCATTGCTGTGTTACAGACGCAAAACTGAAGCGACAAACTGAAACAGCGACTGCAACAAGAGAATCCAGCGATATTCATACAAACACACTGTAGACATGAACTCTAAATTTAATGTTAACACAACATGCGCAACTGACATGAAGTTACAAGCCAAAATGGTTAATTGAAGTTCAAAAAATGTTCAAAAGCTTATCTGCCTGGATAGTACTCCAAAATAAAGTCTTCATAAACCAGGAACAGCCAGTTTTGGCAAAACAAGGTTTAAAAAGGTCCATGTCGCCACATTCTTCTTCACAACAACACTAAAAAAAAACAAACTCTACCTAGACTGTTCACAGTCCTTCATTTTTCCGTAAGAACATCGGGATCGCGCGCTTTGTGTTACGGGCTGCCATCTTGCATGAGTGTCAAAAGTACTTAGGGGGCGGGGGCGGTTTGGGAGGAAGCGAGAAAAATAGAGGGACTGTAATAACATCACTGCAGCTCGCGTTCAGGGGGCGTGACAGGAAATTCACGCCTTTTACCATTCATTAATTAAGAAACTCCGCTGGTGATGAAAAACATGCCAGACAAATCTATTATGCACAAGAAAACATTTTCCTAATCAAAATACCAAAATCATTTTTGTGTTTGGGAAAGATGTGCCTTATGGTATGAAAGCGTACGTTTTCTGGAAACGTCGACTTGTCAACGACTTGTCAATGTCGGCAACATATATTAAATCCGTTGTCAACGCAAATTAACATCTATTGTCCAATGACCTATCAAACGCCTGCGTTGCTGGCACAACAGGCTCCGTGAACGCGAGCTGCAGTGATGTTATTACAGTCCCTCTATTTTTCTCGCACCTCCCCCCCCCCCCCCCCTCCCCCAGAGCTATAATCCCCGACGCCCGCTCCCTCGGTACATTTGAAAATCAAGATACCCGTGACGGCAAGACGCGGTATATCTAAACGATCTCACGAAAAAATAGGGGACTGTGAACAGTTTAAACTCGACCAAAACCTCATCATGTGCTTTTTTCCTAATGTCTATATATGGTCGTACAAAAGGCCACAAAACAAACCGGTGGCGCGTGACTTTGAAGAGGACTGTTCGTAGGAGTGTGAGCCTCGTAACAGCTGTTATTATTCACTGCGAACGGGCAAATCACTCCCCTAAGCACATTTTCTAATACGTTAACAATTCAAAGGACACAATATCATGCAATAAAATTGTTTTTTTTAGGATATGTGACGGCCTTCTCGGTCGCCATATTAATGTCACGCGATATAAACTTATCACGTTGAAAACTTGCAGAGAAATGTATTTTTAAGGGACATTTTATTAGATGGAGATAAAAACTTAAAAGTCCTTGCGGTTTTGGAGAAGGGTTTTTTGTGACGTCACTTGAAAACCAAGAATAAAGCTGCCTCTAATATTGGAAGGCGGATGTTCTTAATCTACTTTGGGTCGGAATAAATTTGAACCCAGTGCTCTGGCTTTAAAAACGATCTTCTGGGATTAAAAATGGGGTTGCTGTTGTTAAGTAAGGGTAAGCCAATGTTGCATAGGTCCCGTATTCACCATAATTGACCGTCTACATGTCTAGTTATGGTCAAAAGGATTTAAGTCTGATAGTGGATAACTGCACGCTATATGCAGTTGCAATTGCTTAATAAACGCTAACCCATGCCATCTCTAATATTAGCGTGGGCGGTCGGTGTTCCCTCTCTTCATCGGTTTCGTTTGCAGTGCAATTGTAGTATTTCGTCGATGCCTCTGTACATGCTTGCGAGTTTCGGTTGAAAAACTTCCCCGGCGAGGATTTCCAGCCATTTGCTGAATCCAGCGTTGTCATCCGGCTTGCTTTTGTGTGTCATTTGTTTGAGAAATTGCTCGTGATTCACCGCTACTAATTCAGTAAATATTCGAAGAATCAGCTAGCTCTTCATGAATAAACCATGATAGTGCGCCATGTTGCCTGGAAACACGAAATGGTCCGTGACATCATGTGCATGGCGTCAGGATGGACGCTAAGAGATATATTCATAGTAAGAAATATGGGACATGACCAGCTTTGCAGCTGGCTAAAACCACGCTCGCTACAAGCGCTTCGCGCGACGAGATTATTAACTCGCTCCAGGAGAAAATTCTTCTAAAGAGCTATCAAGCAATGATTATTTACACTCTACAATGTTGAAAAAAACAAAAAAAAAAAACTTAGTCTGGAAAATTATCTTTATTAAGAATGAAGGGACTGCCCCGCTAACGTCCACGACGTAAAATCAGGCGGTGCACGTCACGAGATTCGACCAATCAGAATGCGTTATTTGTGGAGTGATTTTCGCCCTTGGGAAGGGCTGTTGTCAGAGGTGTGTATGGTGAAATTTTCGCTTTATTCGAAGCTTTTGTAGGTAGTTTCCACACTATACGGCCGTGGACAGTTGTTGGAACACTTTATCTTGATGGTAGTTACGTGAATTTTAAATATTTTGCTTTCTTGAGCGTTTGTGACAAGTTTGAATTGCTCGGTAATGTGCACGCCGCCATGATGATTCGAGTTTGTTTTTGCTGTCCCTCTTGGATTCATTGCTGGTTACTGTTAGCGGTTTTATCGGATTATTTTGGTCATCTTGTTACTTCAACCTTTCTTCTTTGCAAATTTCGGGCTGTACCCAGGTCTACCCCTGCTAGTTTTCCCATTATGATGCGTTGAAAGTGTCTTGGGATTAAGAGATCGTCTCAGCCAAGTAGCACCACTACTGGGAAACGGGCAGAGAAAACATGCCGAAGAAGAAGCCGACGTGAAGCGAATAACGCCAAATCCAGAAAGAGTTTGTTCCATTTTCAACCAGAAAAGGTGAATAAGTTTGAATATTTTAATAACCTTTGAAAACCAAACATTTTTCATAACCCAGTGCGGAAACTGAGAGCGCGACTTTAAAATAATTTGCATGCAGTGTGCGCTATGTGCATGCAAATCTTTATGTAAGATTTAGGAGAGGGAATAAATTGTTATAAGTCACTACCAAAACAGAAGACCATTATCAATGATCTAGACAACATCATACAGGGTTTTAAAACGGTGAGGTTAGGTTTATAACAAAATCGATCCACTGCGCTCACATTAATGAACGCACAGAGAAGAAGGTGGTTTATTTCTGCGGCTGAGGATTCGGTGACGGAAATTCCCATAGTAGTCATAGGGGGATGAAATTAAGCGTCGTTGGTGGATTCCCTCGCAAAAAGTGGTTTCCCTTTATTAATATGCATATGGGTCGAGTCTATGACGTCACCCATTGTCATAACCTATATGCCTTCCTCCATACTAATAACTGTCTTCCTGCATACTAATTCGGTATGGGTTTACTAATGAGCGAATACTACAATAGGCACAATAGGCTTGCCTCGACTTGCCCGTGAGGTAACTTGAGCCCGGTTTTCGGACCGTCTAGTAAAAGGAAAATAGGAACAAGAGAAGCGATCACCTACCAACGCGAGAAACGGCTTCCTTCATCTTATTTAGCGCTAAAAATCAGACATGCCAAAAGCATTTAGCACATTTCATGATCAATGTCCAGTACACAGTAGAGTTCTCACAATGTTCACAGGGACGTTTAGTGTGAAAGGCGGTGGGCGTTTCAGGACTACTCCTTTCTGTTTCCTGACCGTCGTTTTCAGTGCCGTTGTCACTCTCTTGGGTGCCTTCAGCTTCAATGCCATTCTCGGAAGCCATTTCCTGCTCCTCCTCCTGATTTTCAATATCCCGATGAACTCTCCTCATTATTACTCTCGTTATCGGAAGTATTTTCTACATTTTGGTAGCCTTTTTCCTTTTCCATTAAATCACTTGACAACTTTTTGTTCCTTTATTAAACCTCTTTCGATTCCTAACTCTGCAAGTCCATCTAGAAACGTCTTCAGCGCATGAGGCTTGGTAACTTCACTGTTCAGTATGTGGGAGTAACACATCCTCAACTAGCTCGGCGATGTTTGTGACGGGAATAGTGCGTTTATTTCGAAGTAATTGTCCGCTGGGTGTCCAGAAAAGAATATCTTTGGACGCGGCCATACTAGGCAGGAAAATCAGAAACACGCATTTCCGGCAATGCTCGGGACAGATGACTCAAAACATCTTTTATTCTTTGCTCTTCATCCTTGCTTTCATCACCAGAAAATTCGCTTTCGTAATGTTCTCTCTCGTGTTCCTCTTCAACCAAATCTATCTTTCTCTTCATTTTGATGAGTACCCGTGACAGACTTAGCTTCGAGTGATCAACTTGCCGTTGTGTCACCTCTTATATGCCATTAGAAATTCTAAGCTTGAAACAACATGGGCTAATACATCTTCAATAAAACCACTACCCTCTTGTACAAGGACTCGCTTCTTTGTTTTGAAAGGAACATTTGGACTGGCCAGGTCAAGTAAAACATCCTTATATGGCAGCAATAGAGTACTAAAGTGATGACGTCATAAAAATGAAATTTCTGAAATTATGGGATTTGTCAGGATATTCTGAAAGAACAATGTCCAAGAGGCCTACTTGCCAAAAATGAGCATTTGGGGGCAAATTGTCTCTGAGATCGCAGCCCACTTATACTCAGAAAACTCCATGCAAACCCTTCTAATTTTTGTTTGGGTCGACCCCCAAAAAATTTAGTCTCTTATAGAATCTTGGGGAACGAAAACACTGGAAATGAGGTGATTCTGGTGGTGGAGGAAAACAATAGAAATGTGGTGGCGGTGGTGGTGGTAGAAGGAAAACAATAGAAATGTAGTGGTGGTGGTGGTGGTAGAGGGAAAACAATAGAAATGTGGTGGTGGTGGTGGTGGTGGTAGAAGGAAAACAATAGAAATGTGGTGGTGGTGGTGGTGGTAGAGGGAAAACAATAGAAATGTGGTGGTGGTGGTGGTGGAAAGAAAACAATAGAAATGTGGCGGTGGTGGTGGTCACGGGGGTGGAGGGAAAACAATAGAAATGTGGTGGCGGTGGTGGTAGTGGTGGAGGGAAAACAATTGAAATGGGGTGGTAGTGGTCTTGGGGGAGGAAAACAATAGAATTTTATGGCCTGAAAACCTATATAAATGCGCAACATTCTGCCTCTTTCTCAGTCTACATTTTGCTCCTGAGGAGTTGACATGAGTTGGTTCTGTTCTGTCTGCGAAAAATTCTTTAGTAGAAAAGATAGTATGCAAAGGCACTTGATGTCTAAACAGCGCAATGCTGGTCTCACCCCATTTGAAATAGTTGCAATGTTTTCACAGAAATGTCAGCGGTTTTCCTTCGAGCATCCTTTCACCTCCATGATTGCCGGAATGACCGGGTCCGGAAAAACGGCCTGGGTTCGATCTCTATTGCAACAAGCTTCAGAGACTATTTAACCTCCCCCGGAGAGGATCGTTTGGTGTTATTCACAATGGCTGTCTTCGTATACACAAATGTTAGTCGCCATGCCACACATTGAATTCGTCAAGGGAATTCCTACGGCTTTGGAGCAGGATTCCTATTTTGATGTGAACAAACGGAATTTGATCGTGTTTGCGATGATCAGATGATTGACGCCAGTAAAGACAAGCGAATTGTGAACCTCTTTACTAGCTTTACTCGTGGTTCTCATCATCGCAGTCTGAGCGTGATTTATATCGTGCAGAATCTATTTCATCAGGGGAAAGGTAGCCGCAGCGTAAGCCTAAACAGCCATTATCTGGTGTTATTCAAGAATCTACGAGACAAATTGACTTTGGCTAAGCGAATGTATCCCGGGCAGACAGATTTCTTTTTAAATCAGTACGAAGAGGCTGTAAAAAGACCTTTTGGTTATCTTCTGATTGATCTGAAAACTACTACCCAAGATAATTGTCGGTTGCGAACAAACGTCCTGCCCAGTGAAGAAGGCTTTAACCAAGCAGGGTTTCAGAAAATATTCCTCAAGAACTTCTAAAATATCTGAAGCAGCAAACTCTTTCGCCTGTCCCGCTTCTTCCAGCTATGCAAGAAATACAAGGCAACATGGATGACGTGCTTTCTCGAAACGATCTTCGGGACGATGAAAAAGCTAAACAATACTTTCAGCTGCAAAACAGATACCTGGCTTTTAAAGAACAATTAAATACAAGAACAAGACCGCAAGAAATAATCAGCACTGTTCCAGACTTAACATCAAGAACACAAAAAAAAAATTTCGACAGCAACGACAGCATTCTCCACTCCCCTCAACCCCTTTAATGTAACACCTGAATTAACACAAGCGGCTATCTCTCAAAAACCTGACAAAGAAAGCTTCACCCTTCCACCACCCTTAAATCCTGCTTTTCTGACCCCTCCTCCCACAGTAGAAACCCCATCACAACAATGCCCGAAGTGCAAAAGGCGTCGGATTCAATTTGTAAATTATTTGGATGATCATAAAGCACATGCCAAACAGCCGAGGAAACGTCGGCATAAGAAATTCAAACCTTACAAGTATTCCATGGGCGAAGAAGATGAATATCAATTAATTTCCTTTCCTTACAAATCGCTGTGTATTTGACTCTTCTTGTACAGCGTTGCTTAAGACAACATTGGCTCACTATCTCTCATGTGGTTTTATTGCTAGCAATTATTAGTCGCGTGTTTTAATTGATCCTTGTTAAGTTATTTGTTTTATAACAATACGTCAAGATGCTCCCTTGAGGTTTTTCCTGTAGAGCTAATTTGTATTCAACTTTGGGCTTGTGAACTCGCATAATTACCTGACTAATGGCGCGTGAAATTACAAGACTTAAAAATAGTTTTTCATGTCCTCGAGATAGAACGGAGAAAACGTCAGACAAAATTGAAATGGAGAGTTTTCAGTTCTACTTTGTGTACGTGTTTATATATCTGAGTTTTAGCACTAAATAAGATGTAGGAAGCCGTTTCTCGCGTTGCTAGGTGATCGCTTTTCTTATTCCTAATTTCCTTTTAATAGACGGTCTGAAAACCGGGCTCAAGTTACTTAACAGGCAAGCAGAGGCAAGCCTATTGTTTCTATTGTAGTATTCGCTCATTAGTAAACCTATACCGAATTAGTATGCGGGAAGGCATGTGAATATAAATGATTTACCTATACCTATGCGTATGGCTATACCTAGACTCGACCGTTATGCATATTAATAAAGGGAATCCCCTTTTTGCGAGGGAATCCACGACTACTTCCCATTGTGTTGTAGCTGTTTGGCTCATTCGTTCTGTCTATTTTCCCCTTGCCTGATAGAAGATTTATTTGCGCATAAGGATTACAAACGGGCACTGTTTGCAAATTAATATAAACTTGTCGACGAAAATAAATTGTTATGAGAGACGATTTCTCACCTTGCTGTTTGCTCGCGCTCCCCCTCCTTGGCCGGTGATAAAGTCCCTCAAATATATAAAAACTACCAATGGACGAATTATTTTACTTAAGCAAATCCAGGTATGAACTACAGATTTCTTTCACTCCGAGGTAAACATATACATATAAACAAAACAGTACATAAAATCTTCTGAGAAGCAGGAAATCGCCGCTTACAATCGACAAGATCGACCTTCGATCGTCTCCGAATTACGATAAACTCATTAAAATTGTCTTATGAAGCTAATAGCAAGCATTATGAGATCTTGAAAATCCTCCAAATCGCTCTCTTGCGTAATGTTTTCCAGAAAAAGACGAAAAAAGGAATCAGTGTTTTGATCCCTGGGTTTGGTTTATCTCTCTCGGAGATGCGAACTCGACCGTGTTACGATTGAAATGAAGCACAGCAATAATTTTTAATTACCCATGAACCTTTGTGGGTCGTGACACACACCGAATTAGACACACTGTGCATACTAGTTTCTCATATTTTGCAAAATGTAATAAAATGTATTTGAACAGATGGTTAAACGCTGACAGTTTTACCACCATCCTAATAAATAAGAATGAAAGTGCATTTAGTGTCTTATGATAACTCTTATCTTGCAGTTTTAAATTATCAACTATAGGTGAAACTGAAGAATTATGCGCACAGTCGGATGTCTGGATAACTTCCCAGTTCGACATTAAAGTGCTTCATCCCTTACAAAAGTGGAATTTAAATTACAATTGTTTAATTCTTCTTTTAAAATATTTCAGTTAAATTCAAGATATAAAGAGGTGTTCAGTCTAGAAGATGTTGCAGTATATAGTTTGGCTATTTCTTTTTCACAAAACGTGAAAGTTTTCGCTATTTTCTTTGGTTCGATCAGCGTTTTTTCTGAGCAAAAGTGACTCATCTTCCAGGATATGGGCAAGAATTTTCCATCTTTCGTTAATGATAGCTGGCTGTAAAGAATTTGAAGGAAATCGGAAACGGAGAAATATTTTGTATGAATACATGTTTTATTTTAACCATGCAGTATCCGGTTTCCATGGTTAAAGAAAATGACGCCAGAAATTAATGCCGAGTTTTATAGGCAAACATGTCAAGTGTTCATCTCCTCAATTTTTGATCCACTCCAAAAACAGTTGGACTGCCATCAAGTTACAGCGAGAAATAACTTTAAGGTAAGATTAACACAGAAGTTTCTTTTTTTAGATGAGTAAATGAAACGCTTTTTTATCGCCGAAAGTGTCCTTTAAGTTTCTTTTACACTTTTTGTGGTGAAATGGGCAGCGAATCTTTTTATTAAGAAAACTAAACAACTGTTCCAGTGAACTGGAACTATATTATTTTATTATTAATATTTTTTTTGCACATGAGCCATGAAATATTTTTTCAACACGAGAAGAGAAATTTTGTATCTCCAAGCGGCCATGTAATGTTCTATTTATTATACAAACACCAATGACTGACTGTCGTTTTCAGTGCCGTTGTCGCTCTCTTGGGTGCCTTCAACTTCAACGCCATTCTCAGAAGCCATTTCCTGCTCCTCCTCCTGATTTTCAATATCCGATGAACTCTCCTCATTATTACTCTCGTTATCGGAAGTATTTTCTACATTTTGGTAGCCTTTCTCCTTTTCTCAACTTTTTGTTCTTGACTAAACCTTTATCGATTCCTAACTCTTCAAGTCCATCTAGAAACGTATTCAGCGCACGAGGCTTGGTAACTTCATTGTTATGAGGGAGTGACACATACTCAACTAGCTCGGCGATGTTTGTGACGGAAATAGTGCGTTTATTTCGAATTAATTGTCCGCTGAGGGTCAGAAAAGAATATCTTTGCACGCGGCCATACTATGCACCTGGTTAGAAGCACGCTTTTCCGGCACTGCTCGGGAAAGATGACTCCAAACATCTTTTATTCTTTGTTCTTCATCCTCGCTTTCATCACCAGAAAATTCGCTTTCTTCATGTTCACTCTCGTGTTCTTCTTCAACCAAATCTTTCTCTTCATTTTGATGAGTACCCGTGACAGACTTAGCTTCGAATGATCAACTTGCAGTTGCGTCACCTCTTTTATAGCATTAGAAATCCTAAGCTTGAAACAACAGGGGCTAATACATCTTCAATAAAACCTCTACCCTCATGTACAAGGACTCGCTTCTTTGTTTTGAAAGGAACATTGGGACTGGCCAGGTCAAGTAAAGCATCCTTATATGGCAGCAATATCAGCTTATTTTCTTCGGAGATAGGAATATGTCCCATAAGCATATTGTACAAGACTTGGACTATTGCCTGTAGTTGTTTTGGAGTAGCTGTCTTTAAAAGAAATGGCGCTGAAAAGCAGGGTAATCAGCTAACAGTTGAAGAAGAACACGATTGTTGTTCACTACACAAGAAATTGCTGCAAAATGAACTTAAGAATGGCAGTTAGTAGTCTCTTATAGAATCTCGTGGAGGGAAAACAGTGGAAATGAGGTGATTGTGGTGGTAGAGGGAAAACAATAGAAATGTGGTGGTAGTGGTGGTGGTGGAAAGAAAACAATAGAAATGTGGCGGTGGTGGTCATGGGGGTGGAGGAAAAACAAGAGAAATGTGGTGGCGGTGGTGGTGGTGGTGGAGGGAAAACAATTGAAATGGGGTGGTAGTGGTCTTGGGGGAGGAAAACAATAGAATTTTATGGCCTGAAAACCTATATAAATGCGCAACATTCTACCTCTTTCTTAGTCTACATTTCGCTCCTGAGGAGTTGACACGAGTTGGTTCTGTTCTGTCTGCGAAAAATCCTTTAGTAGAAAAGATAGTATGCGAAGGCACGTGATGTCTAAACACCACAATGCTGGTCTCACCCCATTTGAAACAGTTGCAATGTTTTCACAGAAATGTCAGCGGTTTTGCTTCGAGCATCCTTTCCCCTCCATGATTGCCGGAATGACGGGGTCCGGAAAAACGGCCTGGGTTCGATCTCTATTGCAACAAGCTTCAGAGACCATTTAACCTCCCCGGGAGAGGATCGTTTGGTGTTATTCACAATGGCTGTCTTCGTATACACGAATGTTAGTCGCCATGCCACACATTGAATTCGTCAAGGGAATTCCTACGGCTTTGGAGCAGGATTCCTATTTTGATGTGAACAAACGGAATTTGATCGTGTTTGCGATGATCAGATGATTGACGCCAGTAAAGACAAGCGAATTGTGAACCTCTTTACTAGATTTACTCGTGGTTCTCATCATCGCAGTCTGAGCGTGATTTATATCGTGCAGAATCTATTTCATCAGGGGAAGGGTAGCCGTAGCATCAGCCTAAACAGTGATTATCTGGTGTTATTCAAGAATCTACGAGACAAATTGCAAATCTTGACTTTGGCGAAGCAAATGTATCCCAGGCAGACTGATTTCTTTTTAAATCAGTACGAAGAGGCTGTAAAAAGACCTTTTGGTTATCTTCTGATTGATCTGAAAACTACTACCCATGATAATTGTCGGTTGCGAACAAACGTCCTGCCCAGTGAAGAAGGCTTTAACCAAGCAGGGTTTCAAAAAATATTCCTCAAGAACTTCTAAAATATCTGAAGCAGCAAACTCTTTCGCCTGTCCCGCTTCTTCCAGCTATGCAAGAAATACAAGGCAACATGGATGACGTGCTTTCTCGAAACGATCTTCGGGACGATGAAAAAGCTAAACAATACTTTCAGCTGCAAAACAGATACCTGGCTTTTAAAGAACAATTAAATACAAGAACACGACCGCAAGAAATAGTCAGCACTGTTCCAGACTTAACTTCAAGAATACAAAAAATATTTTCGACAGCCACGACAGCATTCTCCACTCCCCTCAACCCCTTTAATGTAACACCTGAATTAACACAAGCGGCTATTTCTCAAAAACCTGATAAAGAAAGCCTCACCCCTCCACCACCCTTAAATCCTGCTTTTCTGACCCCTCCTCCCACTGTAGAAACCCCATCACAACAATGTCCGAAGTGCAAAAGGCGTCGGATTAAATTTGTAAATTATTTGGATGATCATAAAGCTAATGCCAAACAGCCGAGGAAACGTCGGCATAAGAAATTCAAACCTTACAAGTACTCCATGGGCGAAGAAGATGAATATTAATTAATTTCCATTCCTTACAAATCTTTGTGTATTTGACTCTTCTTGTGCAGCGTTGCTTAAGACAACATTGGTTCACTATCTCTCATGTGGTTTTATTGCTAGCAATTATTACTCGCGTGTTTTAATTGATCCTTGTTAAGTTATTTGTTTTATAACAATACGTCAAGATGCTCCCTTGAGGTTTTTCCTGTAGAGCTAATTTGTATTCAACTTTGGGCTTGTGAACTCGCATAATTACCTGACTAATGGCGCGTGAAATTACAAGACTTAAATAGTTTTTCATGTCCTCGAGATAGAACGGAGAAAACGTCAGACAAAATTGAAATGGAGAGTTTTCAGTTCTACTTTGTGTACGTGTTTTGTTGAAATATCTGAGTTTTAGAGCTAAATAAGAAGACATAAACTAAATTGAAATAAAGACTTTTCAACTCCACTGTCTGTATGTGTTTTGCTTATATGTCTGAGTTTTAGCGCTAAATAAGATATAGGAAGCCGTTTCTCGCGTTGCTAGGTGATCGCTTCTCTTATTCCTAATTTCCTTTTAATAGACGGTCTGAAAACCGGGCTCAAGTTACTTAACAGGCAAGCAGAGGCAAGTCTATTGTTTCTATTGTAGTATTCGCTCATTAGTAAACCTATACCGAATTAGTATGCGGGAAGGTATGTGCATATAAATGACTTAGCTATACCTATACGTATTCCTATACCTACACCGAATTAGTATGGAGGAAGGCACTTAGGTTATAACAATGGGTGACGTCATAGACTCGACCGTTATGCATATTAAGAGCAGTTGTCTGTAAGATTCGAACTATATTGAAAAGTCGCTGCCACACTATCGCACCGAATTGACGAAAAATTGGCATGTAGACTTGACTTGAGGTCTTTAATAAGGAGTAGGTAACTTTAGGTTCTAATTCCTCCTATTTCGGAAATTATCGACACGGCCGGTTTTTGTTTGCTTCGGACCAGCGCCATATTGGTTAATAGAAGTTGTTTTTTAGCCTTCGACTACAACCCTGTCTTCAAAGCTAATCTTCCTTTGCCGATACACATTGAAAGAACTATCCCTCTTTATTGTATTTTTAGAAACTACTTCGAAATTGATAACGTTTTCGCAACGATCGATTAAAGTTTTGGTGGGTATACTTTTTGAATTTTTTACACCCGTAAAATAAACAGAAATTCAAAGGCGTATATCTCTCTTGCCACATCGCATTGAAGCTTGCCACTCTGCCTGAATACTCGTTGTTTGTAGTGAAATCGATTTCGTCAATAAAAAAATTGGGCAAATTTAATGGAGCGGAAACAAAAGTAATGAATGGAAAAGTGTTCTAGCGACTTTATCAATAAGCTTTACACCGAATACTTGCCAAAATTACAATCGATAATGGCAATTTTGTCACTGAATATGAGTGGTCTATATAATAAAATCAGCCTCTGTAATATAAGCGATAGCTCTGCTGCGAAAAACAGTAGAAAAAGGTAGATTGTATAAAGAAAAGGAAAATGAATTTGCTATATTTATGCTACGACGTGTAAATAAAATGCAACCATCACAGTCGAACTGGAATTTTCCTGATTTTCCTCCAGTTCCTTTATTAAAACCAGAGCTTTTAAAATTAACCATAATAATGAAAATTGAAATGTAATACCTTATCCGACGACAAAGATGCCAATTTCCACCTTGATCGAAAAAAAGTAATATTTTTCTACGCATATCGCGGGTCGATCGTCACGATCCTTGCATGGCGTTACAACCCACTTGAAACCGCCTGGTTTCAAACAACTGAACCAAAGAATCCGTGAAAATCTTAGCCAGGGAATAAATAATAGCATTGATATAAGTTATCATTATTAGTGAGCGAGGATGCGATGGTAGTTCCAGCTACGTGTATTTACAGCGTTTGAAGAACTCAAGAGACATGAAACATGAGCCCTTGAAATAAACATCATTACTTCGGGTTTTGCAAATTGGGCGTCGGCAAAGTAATACATTTAGTAAATAGACTCATTCTATCTTGAACACCATTAAAACAGTTCCGTACAAAATCATTTAGTTATTTTGTTTCAATCACGAATCTCGTTTTGAGGAGATTCTTGGTCTTTCCATAAAATGTTTTGTGATAAACAGGAAAATTGGTTTGGAAGAGGTTGAGAAGAATGAGGGATGAGCACAGGAGATAAGAAAACCGGCCCAGTTACCCTACCGAGGGGCTTTAAAAGTGTGCGCAAATGCCTCTCCCTAGGGACAATTCCAGATGTTAGTTTTCTTGATAAAGCTTAGAATCGCTAGTCCATGCATGGATTACTCAAGAGAGTCCTAATTATAAATAAAGGAAACAGCAAAGAAAGTTCAGTAAGCGACCAGAGTGTTTATCCGATATCGCGAAAAATAAGGGTGTTCTTTCACGGAGTGACTGAAGACGTGTCTGCAGTTTAATGCAAAAAATTATTCACCATGCTCACGGACCTTTCCACAACATAAGTGTACCGATTGATGTAATATCAGTGGTAAAAGACGAACGCCTTTTACTGTAGGACGATGACGTCATCGTACAAAAGGCGTCTTCACTCTGGCATCCTCATTTTCTAACCGTCAAAACCTAGTTTTCTCTGCTTTTAAACTCAAAACGCCTCTGAAGATAAGGAGTGGTAATGTGCTTGTTAGCAAGACGTCCAACAAGCTTTGTCCATCGTACATAATCTTGTGTGGGCTCCCTTGAACAATTGCACTTGATCAAAAGCCTTCAAGTTCATCCTCCGCCGCGATAGCTTCTAACAAAGGTGGGGCGTTTATTTGTAAATCAAATTAGCGCTGCGGCGCTTATTCCGTAGCGGCGTTTATTCGAATAGCGGCGCTTAATTGATCATTTACGGTAACTGCACATTTGATTTATTTTGTTACTTGGGAAGTTAAACTTGATTTCATAGGTCCGTTCGTGTCAAACAAGTACCATTAAATAGTGCTTTCGTCAAGGGAAAAATTGGAAATTTTTGCTCTATTTTCCCTTGGCTTAGTGGCTTAGTGATATATACTTCTTTGGTCTTTATGGGCGCACGGCTGAAGTTATCATAGCTGCGCTTTTCTTTTAAATATATATAGAAAAATAATCGTCGTTCATCTATTTTTAGAGCACTGTCCAGTCAATTAATTTTTTTAGTCATGGAGAAGATTGTTTTTTGTTAACCTTTAAGGATTTTTTTTACGCATGTACGGGCCTGAGGAAATGTTACCCGAAAAGAAGCTACCATTTTAACGTTCTGCCTTCGAGTCTTTTCCCATGCCATAAGTTTTTCCCTCAAGGAATTTTTCTTTGTTTCACATAATGATTGGTCTTGCATGCTTATCGATTTTTAAGA
Source organism: Porites cylindrica (assembly GCA_964035525.1). Lineage (NCBI taxonomy): Eukaryota > Metazoa > Cnidaria > Anthozoa > Scleractinia > Poritidae > Porites > Porites cylindrica. Next base: position 30,701,325 of record OZ037780.1, read on the forward strand.
GCCTAGGCCTGTGCCGTATTCTGATGTGATCTACTTTATGTCGCTTTCCCCTGATCTAACAGCTCCTTACTGAACAAAAACGTTTATAGTTGTGTCTATTCAGAGAACTAGCCAATATTTTTTCAGCGATACGTACGACGTTCCTAATTCCCCCTAGTCCCCGTCTTAGGCGCTTTCATGTCTATTGGTTAAATTTTCTTTTTATAAACCTACTGTCCTTGTAAACGCGCATTCTGACTTCATTTATCCTTAAAAAATCAGTTTATTGAAGAAGGAGTGAAGTAAAGGTGTCATGAGGCGTTTGTGATTTTATGAACTATTTGACGCGGTCCTTTCTTTACGGCTTATGTCCGTTGGTGAAATTGCTACTTCGGTTTCCTTGGATGGGAAAGGGCGGGCTCTTTCTAAACGTGGCGTTGTTCGTGGGACCTCAGTATTCAGAACAGAATCAGTCGATGGCATACAACCAAAAGACTTTTATGTGGTAACTTACAATGATGAACCTTGCCTTGAGATGGTCATATTTTTGTACGTACCTTCAGTGTTGGTCTGAAAATTTTTTGTTAAGGATAGCGGTGGGGGAGATCAGAACATGTATCACGTGTTGCTTACGAGACATTAAAGTAAGTAGTCTTCTATATACAAATCAAAATCGCGGCAAATGCTTAAGGGAGGCACTAACTATACAATGGGCCTGCTCGCCCCAAAGTGACTGCATTTCGTTTTTCAGAGACCCATGTTACTTTTTGACCCTCTCGAACCAGAATTTATGTCCGTGATCTAATACTGGTGGTGAGGTCAGTCTACAAGCAGAGTCGTGAAAAACACCGACACTTTAGCCTTTACGTTCAAAACATTTCTGGCTATCGGGAAAAAAATAGAAGGAGCTTGAAATACGAAAATAAAATTTCATTTCACATTTCACTTTGTGACCGTTCGAAAATTATTGTGAATCAGACCGAACGAAAGTTCACTTAAAGAAGGGTGAGGGGGGGGGGGGGGGGGGGGGGGGAGGGGAATTCTTAACAGTTCTAGTTTGCTAAAAAAATAAAAGTTACGAGAAAATACTGGGCGAACTGCACAATAAACACAAGCAGGAGAAAGATTATAAAAAAACAACTTTTTGTTCAAAGTCGGGTGAAACGTTAAATAGTGTCAAGAAGACTAAACTGGATTAAGGTTGTTCATTTCACTTCCGCTCCAGCGTGCACTTCCTTGTCCTCCTAAAAATAGCTTCGTCTCCCACCGATCATTCCATGTCATATTTTTCGGACTTTTATTCAGTAATGACGGTACGGTCACGTAATTTGACTTGATGAGTTCTTCAATTTCACTTCATGTACTAGTTTTATATCTTACGCTGGAAAGATCTGCCAAATGTACATAGAAGCAAAGGTAGGTTCCTGTTAACACGTGTAATATCGAATACCATATAATTTGCGTAAAGCCGCAGTGCACGGTTTGTTTTATTAGCCTTTTGATAAAAATTGAGAAAGTTTGCTTTATCTTTGCCTAAGAAAATATGTAATTTGTAGCTTTATTCAGCGAAATACTACAGAGAAAATTGGACCTGTGCACACGAGCGGCTCCCGATTGGTCTGGCAAATCGAAGTGCGAACTTAATGAGCTACACTGTGAGTAGCAAAATTTATAATTTTCATTTTAGCGCATATTTCAAACTTTTCGCAAGATCAGAAGCAAAAGATTACCTTTTTACATTACAAATGAAGCTCTTTTAAGCTATAGATAGGCTTTAAGAGGCACGATCAATTTTTTAGAATTTTCTTTTCAAATATTCACCGAATTTTGTTTGGAAGTTTTAGCGGCCAAGGGGCTGAGCCGCTGCGGATTCATGCAATTATAATTCTGCTCCATTACATTTGCCCAATTATTTTATTCAACAGTCTAACTTATCTATAAACAAACTATGTTTAGTTAAAATGGCTTAGTCCAAATCGATATGGCATGGGTGATATTGACCTTCCAATTTCTACCAAATTTGTGTACCTTTTAATTACCGAAAAAGTGCCGTGAGAAGTTAGAGCCGTTCGTAGCGCAGGCTTAACCATTTTCAGATAATAGTAGGTAAATGAAAGGAGGAAGGATAGTTCTTTGAGACTGTATGAGTCACGATTAAGTTATTTTAATGATAAGGGTGCAATTTATCATTGTGAACCTCTTTCAGTTCACCAACATGGCGGCCCCTCGCGGCCTCGTCAAAACTGTCATTCCTGTATGTTTGAAACCAAAGAGAATTCGAACCTTAGAATATGCATTCAGTATTTAGGACACCATTCAAAGACTACATGCCAAAAATCAGCCAAATCCATGACGTGCCGTATCAGGCCGAAGTTCAAATTTTACAGAAAACTACTCTTAATAAAGGAAATCCACTTTTTGCGAGGGAATCCAAAGGGAATCCACCAACGAAGCTTAATTTAATCTCTCTATGACTACTTCCCATTGTGCTGTAGCTGTTCGGCTCTTTCGTTCGGTCTGTTTTCCCCTTGCCTGATAGAATATTTATTTGCGCATAACGATTACAAACGGGCACTGTTTGCAAAATAATATAAACTTGTCGACGAAAATAAATTGTTATGAGAGACGATTTCTCACCTTGCTGTTTGCTCGCGCTCCCCCTCCTTGGCCGGTAATAAAGTCCATCAAATATATAAACACTATTAATGAAGGAATTTTTTTACTTAAGCAAATCCAGGTATGAACTACAGATCTCTTTCAGTCCGAGGTAAACATATACATATAAACACAACAGTACATAAAATCTTCTGAGAAGCAGGAAATCGGCGCTTAAAATCGACAAGATCGACCTTCGATCGTCTCCGAATCATGATAAACTCATTGAAATTGCCTTATGAAGCTAATAGCAAGCATTATGAGATCTTGAAAATCCTCCAAATCGCTCTCTTGCGTAATGTTTTTCAGAAAAGGACAGAAAAGGAAACAGTGTTTTGATCCCTGGGTTTGATTTATCTATCTCGGAGATGCGAACTCGACCGTGTCATGATTGAAATGCAGCACAGCAACAATTTTACCCATGAACCTTTGTGGGTCGTGACGCACACCGAATTAAATACACTGTGCATACTAGTTTCTCATATTTTGCAAAAAAGTATAAGCACAATGTAACAAAGTGTATTTCAACAGATGGTTAAACTCTGACAGTTTTACCACGATCCTAATAAATAAGAATGGAAGTGCCTTTACTGTCTTATGATAACTCTTATGTTGCAGTTTTAAATTATCAACTATAGATGAAACTGAAGAATTATGCGCACAGTCGGAAGTCTGGATAACTTCCGAAATCTACATTAAAGTGCTTCATCTCTTACAAAAGTCGAATTTAAATTAAAACTGTTTAATTCTTCTTTTAAAATATTTCAGTTAAATTCAAGATATAAAGAGGTGTTCAGTCTAAAAGATGTTGCAGCATATAGTTTGGCTATTTCTTTTTCACAAAACGTGAAACTTTCTGCTATTTTCTTTGGTTCGATCAGATTTTTTTTCTGAGCAAAAGTTACTCATCTGGTTAATGATAGCTGGCTGTGAAGAATTTGAAGCAAATCGGAAACGGAGAAATGTTTTGTATGAATACATGATTTGTTAATTTTAACCATGCAGTCTCCGGTTTCCATGGTTAAACATGTTTATGTATTTATCTCCTCAATTTTAGATCCACTCCAAAAACAGTTGGACTGCCATCAAGTTACAGCGAGAAATAACTTTAAGGTAAGATTAACACAGAGGTTTCTTTTTTTAGATGAGTAAATGAAACGCTTTTTTATCGCCAAAAGTGTACTTTAAGTTCCTTTTACACTTTTTGTGGTGAAATGGGCTACGAATCTTTTAATTAAGAAAACTAAACAACTGTTCCAGTGAACTGGACTGTTTTCAAAAGCCAAAATCGACGCTTAAGCCCTTTGGCAATATTCCTTTTTCACATCGCTCCCAAGACAATCTCATAGATCAATCCGCCTAAATTATGGCGAAATATTATTTAAACTCATTAAGCTTTCTTAACTGTTAAACATAAAACAGGTAAACCAAGCCCTTCGCTAAACTTTAAAGTTAAGGCAAAATTGACTTGCTCCTTACGCATACACTTGTTTCCTTTCTAAAGGCCTCTCCTTGTAACATATAGTTTATATAACGATATTATTTTATTAGTAATATTTTTTTCCACATGAGCCACGAAATATTTTTTCAACACGAGAAGAGAAAATTTTGTATCTCCAAGCGGCCATGTAATGTTCTATTCATTGTACCAACACCAATGAAATACCAAACCATTTCACTTTAAAAGTTTTTTATGTGAAAGGCGCGGCTTATTATGTAGCCATTAAGCAAAAGGTAATATTTTGACATGAGAAGATATCATGTTTTCGCGCTAAAGCTCACCTGGTATTTCGTTGGTGTTTAAAAATAAATTTAATTTATTTACAGAATCTCGACAAGTGTATGAAGTGGTATTAGATAGAGCAATAAATTTCGAGCTTAGGTAATCAGGAGTAAGGCCATTAAGGGATTTAAAAACCATTAAGGCTTTGTGCATATCACGCTGAGATTTTTCCAATTTAAATTTTGGAACTTACAGCTGCGATGCATCTGCGTCATAGCTTTGGAAAGTTAGAGCCTCGCGCTGCACGATTTTGGAGTTTTTGAAGTTTGTCTGCTAGTTTTATGCCACAGCTTCCCCAAACAACATTGCAAAAGTCGCAATGCGGCTATTCAACTTGATTGTACGTTATTATTTCGAATACCTTGGCCACCACAGAGATAACTGAAATGGGACGGTAACTGTTCATATCACTCGAACTTCCCTGCTTGAATAAAGAAGTAACTTTAACACATTTCCAGTTATCTGGGAATATGCCTGTAGTCAAAGAACAATTAAAGATCTTGCAAATAGAAATGCAAATTAAATCAGCACATTCACGAATTAGTTTCGCAGATATTTTATCGAGACCGGTTGCTTTTGATTTGCTAAGTTTAATTTTATTCAATTGTGAAAATACTTGACTGCTATTTTCCGGAGTAAAGCAGAATCTTTGGTCAGTGATGTTAAGATATTCAAGACAACTTTTGTCGCCGGCTAGCTGCCGACGGGATCTCATTAGCAAGTTTCGGGCCAATTGTGCAAAAATGTTCATTAAAGGCATTTGCCAAGTCTGTAGTTTTGTTTATAGAAACACCGTTTACAATTAGTTCTTTAGTAGAGGGGGTGTTACTTTTTCGAGATGTAAGTTCGTTTATAGTTTGCCAGGTGCGTCGCGAGTCATTTTTGTGTTCGTAAATGATTGTTTGCAATAACGGATTCCTTTGCGATACGTTTTGCGATCTTGATCTTACTGTTAACTTTGTTGCGAATTCATTCCAGTCCTGTGGGTTCTTTGAACGTATTGCTTTCAACTTCACGATGTCACTCACGCCATATGTCATTTGGGTATGGAAAATTGTCTAAGACA
>OZ037780.1:30711807-30714307 GCA_964035525.1 Porites cylindrica
ATCATCATCATCTTCTTCTTCTTCTTTAGTTTTCATGTCGCGTGACATGTGATTATAAAAAGGCGTTTCAGTTCAAATTTTAAAAGAAAGCGCCTCAAAAGAGTGCAATAGCCAGAAATAATTATAATAAAAAAAATTTCCAGTGGTTTACTGATATGTGACTATAAAAAGAATTAGGAGGAAGCACTCTAGTAGCTCGCCCGTATGTGAAGGAAAGTACTGAGTTAAAGCTGAAATATACAGTCATTATGCCAGAGAAGATCGCCATTTGCTTGAACAGGGGCAGCATGGAATCGTTGGGTTTTGATGACATTTCTATTGTTCACGCCTGCAAGTAAGAGATCATTTTCAGGTTAGGATGACACTAAGACAGAAAAAACCGAAGGGACCGCTTAGGTAGATTTTATGACATTTATTGTACAGTTAGACTTCGTCATCGATACTCCTTTGCGTTACGTGTTATCAGTGACATCAGAGGCATATAACCCCGAAGCGTCTAAATCCTCCTTATCTGTTTAGAACCATGCTCGGTTTTTAATAGCCGACGCAGCCGTCTAGTCAGAAGTACGGAAAATTAATTTGCCCAAATATGGAATCAGCCGAATTCAAGCTTTGAGCTTGCAACGCTTATACATGTATGTCTATCACCGAAAGAAATCGTTTCGTGGTATAAAAGATAAAGTAATTATGCTACTATAAAATGCAACTCTGGGAAAACATAAAGAGACACAAAGTTATCGGTATGGCTTAAAAACATCGACCAGCGAGGAAATAAGACAAGGATGTTTACATTTCTTCACGATATCGCAAAGCCTCTCGCCGAAATCAGCAAAATGCTTTTGCAGCCTCTTTAACCGGCAACGATCATCCTCAGGCTACTAGCTGCAAACCCTCCCTACCTCGCCAAACCAGTTATCTGCAACTTCTGTTCTCATTCAGCAAAACCAGCATGGTGACTACAAACAAAATGATATGGCAAGCTTTGCAGAAACGTTGTACAAGGCGTCGAGGAAGTCGGAACGGAATCTTTTTTTTGTGAGTGTAGATTTTTTAATTCATTCAGAACAGTACGCGAACACATTTATGGCAGTTTTGATTGGACGTGTGACATGTAATTAAAAGTTTTTTTTTTCTTTTTGGGGACAAAGAGAAGTCTTAAGCTGCGAAATTTACGTTCGAGGACTTCTGTAGAAGGCCTAAATGTGATAAACGACCCTAAATGTAATAAAGTCCTAAATGTAAGAACAATTTGCCCTAAATGTAATAAACTCTTAAGTTGCCAATTACAGTAATTACTCGAATAAGCGCCTGCCTCAAATAAGCGCTGCATGGGGTTAATTAGCGCCGCGGCGCTTATTCGTATAAATACGGTACTAAGCGGTATTTCCATGGTATTAAGCTCCGCTCTCAAATGAGCGCCGCATTTTTGGAGAAAAAAGTTAATAAGCGCCGCGGCGCTAATTCGCGTAAATTCGGTACATGTGCTTATGCACTGTGAAACTTAACCTTTACAAATAAATTGCTTGTACACGGCAAAGTAACAGTATTTTTCTAAAAAAGTAATATTTAAGCAATAGAAAACTTTTTTCCTGTGTTTGCATAGCCTAATAGAAACACTCGAGGGGTTGGGAGAATTCGAGACAGTTGTACAAACCCTCGACGTGTCGAGTTTTCAACTCAAAAACTTTTTAAAATTCGTGCTTAACCTGTGTGATTAGCGCGCGAAGAGCAAAATATCATGACTCCACACATGTTTACATACTCTCATGCAAACACATTTCTCGGTGTTACGAAAAATTGTATTGCGTGACTAGCGTGACTTTCTAGAAGCTTCGCGAGAGTTCGTAGTTTGTTTATTTTAGGATCTTGCGTAAGCGTTTCTAAAGCGGTGCATTTTGTAATCTTTCTATAATTAGACTATTTGGAATGTTCTAGAACTTTATTGTAAAACTATATAAGTAAGCTAGTTCGAGTTAAGTTTTAGCTAGTTTTCACAAGCGAGAGAGTTTGACGTTGGTCTTGTTTAGTCAAGTGTGACGAAGGCAGAGTTTATTCAAGTTGGTGGAGGCCGTGTAAGTTTATCAAGTTAACTGAAGCTGGCGGAGGCCGTGTAAGTTTATCGAGTTAAGTGCTGTTGTGGAGTTTTACTTCGTGGAAACTACGTTCATTTGTGGAATAAATCTTCTTGTTGCTGTTCCGACAACCCTGCGCTCAGTTTAGTTTGCAAGCTACCCGTCCTCTAAAAGATTACCCGCGTAACACTCGGCCAATCAGAGAGCGCGCGTACTATGTTTAAAAGTTATTTATAAACGTTGTTATCAGCTGTGCAGTATTCTTTCTAGACTTCTCGTTTTTTGTTCGTAATATTTTAACTCATTAGATCTCTCTTCTAGAGATCCAACGTTGACAAGCAACAGGATCTTCGTCCACGTTTTTTGCACTTAATTTCTTTAACAGAAATGAAGTATGAAAAACTTTTTAAGGCTTACAATTTTTTCTT